>JAQIXJ010000728.1:0-28286 GCA_034700185.1 Phthiracarus laevigatus | reverse complement strand
CTTGATAATTTAATCAATTTTTTCACTAATCGTAGAATCAACTAAACTTGTAAACGGATTTCCGAAATGTCAGATTCATGTAGTTGGTTGTCAGGCCGGGTTAGAATAAACCATTGTCGAGTTCGGTTGAGGGGCGTTCTGCTTTATACGTTCCCCATTGTTACAAAAAAGTTTAGAAAAAGATTTTCTCATATTGTTGTAAAAAACTTTAAGTAAGTTTTAAACGCACGCTTTTTGTTTTCAACAAGTTTATTATTGCAATAAAAATAACGTATAATTTTTAATTAAATTTATTATTCAAATGATAATATACATAAAATGTGGAATTTAAATAAATTATACAAATGCGTTTAGTTAGGTTTGGATAGGTTTAGTTAGGTTTGGATATGAATATTTTTTTGTTTAGGTTACATTCAGCATACTAAGCTCGTGATTAAACTTTTAATAGGAATATGCAATAATATATTTTAGAACATTTTAAAAAGTTTTTACAACAATGGAGTACGTATAAAGTAGAACCACCCAATTTCTTAATAATACCGATCTCGATCACTTTGTTTCATCTGATCACAACTGCGGTGGTACAACAAACCAAGGCTGTTGTGCAGATTAAGGTGGTCAACAACATGAGTTTTTAAAAGAGAAAAAAATTTTAAACAATAGAATTAAATAACAAAAAAAAGTTGTTAATAAAAATTTCAATTGTTGTAAATTAAATATAAACGAACTATTATATAACTCATATTAATTGGAATTTCAAATTTTTTTTGTAAGATATAAGCTCACAGCTAAGCTCAAACCCTTTCATAAATTAGTAAGCTCAAGCTTAGGAGTACATTTTATTTTTGAAACTCAGCTCAATTTTTTAATTGTTAAGCTCTGCATGCTCAAGCTCAAACTCATGAAAATGAGTTTTCTGTCATCATTAGTTATTTCGATTTAAAAACTATGGAGTATGTCAATTATGATAGCGATGGGCGAGTTCTGAAAACCATACTTTCAAAGTTCACAAAGATTTATGTTTATAGGCAATTGTTTGGCATTCTATTTTTTCAATTACTGTATTTTAAAATAAAATTTTTATTTATTGTTTAAGAGCATGTGAGGTACTGACACTTAAATTGTATGGAACGGTTACAAACAATATAAAAATAATTATAGTTAATAATAATATTATTATTGTAAAAACATTAGCAAATAGGATAATGAATAAATAAAATATTGTTGAAATAAAAAACCGATCGAAAAGTATCTTTAATTTGATTGGCCGTAAGTTTGAATTTCATGAACCATTAAAACACTGAAATGGCCATGTATTCCGGATTAACTAACATTGGCAACACTTGTTACTTGAATTCGTCTCTTCAAGCGTTGTACGCCACGCTCCCATTTCGCAACTTTGTCATCAAATACGGCGATGACAAGAGAAAAAATTTACATTACATACTTTCGAACCTGTTTTGCGAAATGCGAGCGTTAAACCGAAATGTTTGCCCCAAAGATCTGAAGATCGCGTTCGGAAAGCGAAACAAAAAGTTTGCCGGCTATAACCAAGAGGATGCTCAAGAATTTATAAGTTTACTGATCGAAGATCTCCAAACGGAGGTGAATTTTGCGGAAAAGAAAGGCAAACAAAAACTACCGGAACCCACATCATCGGCTATGGCGTGGGATCAATACACGAAATACTACGACAAGTCATATTTAGTGGACATATTTGTTGGACAGTTTAACTATACGAGCAAATGCGCGAATGGACACCAGTACGACAAGTGGGAACAGTTTTGGATATTAAGTTTAGCGGTGTCGCGCACCACAGACCGCATACAGCGATGCGTAGACGAGTCGTGCGCCGACGAACAATTAACCGACGTTTACTGTAACCAATGTAACCAACAGGTGAGTATGACACGAAACCAAACGTTCTCGAAGCTGCCATTTATTTTAATTATTCAGCTAAAAGTTTTCGACAATAAATTGCGTAAATTGACGGAATTGGGCATAAAAATTACGGAACATTTGTGGATTAACGGTATCCAGTATCGACTGTACGCTTGCGTGTGTCATCACGGATCGGGCATTAAAGGCGGTCATTACACCGCTTATTGTAGACGTAACGCTAATTGGTATCACTTTAATGACTGTTCGGTTAGAAGTGTCGATAATCGAAATATATTCAATGAGCTATCGAATGACGCGTATATATTATTTTACAATAAGATCGGAATTAACAAATAAAACGATTGGCTTAGAGGTAATCGGTATAATGCTATAATTTTAATCTAATTCCGTATTTTTATCAAATATTGAAATAAGTTTTGTTGATAATTTATAATTAGAAGTTAAATTGAGGTTATAATAGTAATTATTACGTTCTCAGCTTATTCTTCAAAAACCCCATACTTTAAATGCAATAATATTTTGTTTAAAAAACAACTTTTTAATCAGGCTTAACAAACTTAGATTTAACGAACTTTCAATAAACCATAAAAACATTTCTACGATCGACTTTTGATAACGAAATCAATCCACTCCGTGGGTAAGTATTCGATGCACAAAATAAATAACCAAGTGATCCAATCATCGATTAGTGTGTACCTAATCAGAGGAATTTGTGCGCAGATCGCGTCCACAATAGCGTCAACAACAATGTCGATGTTGTCTGTTCCGTATCGATTAGCCGAGTCTAACATTTTTTGTTTAACATTTTCGAAATATTCGGTACCATAAACGCGTTTAACGCTGTCAGGTGTTTGGGTCCACGCGTTTTCGAGAAATTGGGTGGAATTTTGTGCACTGGTTATATTGGTTTTAAAAACTCCCGGCTCTATTGTGGACACTTTAACCCCGAACTGTTGCACTTCGCGTCTTAACGCGTCCGAAAATGAAATGATCGCGTGCTTTGACATCGAGTACGGCGCACATTCTGTGCCCGTATAGCGGCCGAGAATACTGGCCACGTTAACCACTCGACCTATTCGTTTAAATTTGCTATTAATTGAAAATCGCTTACGAAAGCTAATTTTGTCAGCTTTTTATTAGAATATATTTTAAAAAATAAGAAAACCTCTTGATTTTCGAATTAATGGGAGAAATTTTCGTGTGACCCCTACAGCTCCGTAAGTGTTCACTTCGAAAACTTGCTGAAATAACTGCATTGATCCCCAATCGATGGCACCAAACGACGCGATTCCTGCGTTATTGACTAAAGCCCACAATTGATTTTTGCTTGTTTTCAGATGCGTCCAAACTTCTTCGTACGTATTGTTTACGTGTTCGTCACGCGTCACATTCATCGCTAACACTTTCATTCGGTTGGGAAATATTGATTTTTCGATCAATTGTTTTGAGCCGTGATTATCTAAATCTAGTACAGTGGCATAAACCATAAATCCGCACTCATTTAATTTTAATGCCACTCGATTGCCGAAACCGGTGTCGCATCCTATTGTTAATGAATCGCAATCATTTTATATGCATTTTAATAATGCGTTTAATTCATATATTCTTCTACTGGATATATAGATATAGTAAAATAGTGAAAATAGAAAAAAGGGAAGTTCGAAGATAAGGTAAAATGAAAATTATTTTTAAAAAATCAATTTGAGAATTTTTTTTCAGTATACCTGTAATTAATACGGCTTTTCCCAGTGGATTGATAGCTACTTTATTTTTATATGTCCGCCAAAAATATTTTGACAAATTCCATAAAACCAAACTTATAATTCCACAAAACCCAACAATGCAAGTAACATTTTTAAAGAAAAACAACAAATTCATTAAGTAAAATGCCGCTGCAAATTCGATAAAAAATATTATGCTACGTTTTGATAGCATATTTAACTGGGAATTTAAAAATTAACCTAAAAATTAATTAAATAATTCAGTATTCTATTCTTTATAAAAAAAATTATTTACTTTGAAAACTCATTAAACAAATTAAAAGTTGTTTACAAATACTTGGCAGTCAGCTTGGAATGAGAACATAATCATCTTTAAAATCAACTCATACGGTAAAATAAATACTTCAATGTCATTGTCTGCAACCTATTAAAATACGATGAATAAAAGTAAATACTATTTTAATGTAAATAAATGGCACGGTATTCGGTATAATCTTAAATTTTATTAAATCTGTATTTCATTATACGCATCTAGTGAATTGATAGATAAAATTTTTACGAGTTTTAAGAGCAAAAATTAACATATTGCAAATAATTAATCAGAAAAGTATTCGTTTAACAAGTAATTTTAGTTTTAACATTTCAAAAATTTACGGCCAAATCTGATTAAGCATTAGAATTCTTAAAATAACTGGGGTTTCTTATTACCCGGAAATATTTTTAATAAAGTACTTCTTATCAAAAAATTTTTGCACTATTATTCTACAATATTGTTTTTCTCACGATTACTAAGCCGATCACATTAGAATCACCTCATAAACATAAAGATAACAGCATAAAGTAAATGACACGAAACAAAAAACTTTGCGCCAATCGATTAATCAAAAACTTATATTTTTTTATCCAGCACTAAAGTTTGTTTTTTAATTGTTTATAATACATGCATATTTAACAAAAAAAGTGTATGCCTGTATACTGTATAAACTATTTTTAAGATGACTAACTTTTTGGAAGACGCATACAGTATTATACATATTTTTACCTGTATTGCTGTTACGTAAAACTGAACTTAACATACATTTATTTCAATGTTAAACTGACCTCATTTGAAAACTTCATTAATGCTGCTAAAAAAGCTGATAAGAATTAATGCACATACGAAACATTAACGCGAAAATAGCGAACTTGCCATTACTAAACTCGAGTCACTAATCGCTAGAAATCAACATCGAAACCACACATAGACTTTGGTATTAAAGATTATTGTGAAAGTAGAGCGCGTTACAGATATCTCGCGTAAGAAAAAAAGTAAAATATAATGTGATTTCCAATAACTTTACTGTGCGACGAAATAAATAATTTAATAAAGTAGTTTTCACTTTTGACCGTTTAGCCAAAAGAAAAAAATGTTTCAGCTGTTTTACTGCTTATTTAGTTTAATATCACAGTTAGCGAGTTTAGCGATACTATTAACGCTGTCGTTGAAAGTAACGAAATGGGTTAAACGACTTCTTTTGGATCGAGAACCGATAAGTCCAGTGGGAAAAGCGGTTTTAATTACAGGTTTTTTTAAATAAATTTTTACAATATTTTTTTATCGCAAAACAAGTTCTAAACTTTTCTACGCGCCATAAGGATGCGACACGGGGTTCGGAAATCGTTTAGCATTACGACTAAATGAGTTGGGATTTATGGTATACGCCACTGTACTCGACGATTCATGTGATGGCGCGTTAAAATTGAAAGAGAAAGAAAGAATGTTTGTGAGTAAAATGAGAGTAATTAAAATGAACGTAATGAGCGACGAGGAAGTTTTGCAAGCACACCAAAAAGTTCATGAAGCCACAAAACTGTCCGGAATGCAATTATGGGGTTTGGTTAATAACGCTGGAATCGCGTTATACGGATCGATTGAGTGGGGAACTATGGAATCGTTTAAAAAAGTGATCGATGTTAACACGTTTGGCTTAGTTCGAGTTACGCGAACATTTCTGCCATTAATCCGAAAATCGAAGGGTAAATTAAATACAATTGACAAATGAATTAGGAAATAAATCAATTGAAAATCTCTTCTTAAGGTCGAATCGTTAATATGTCGAGCATTGGTGCGGGAATCGGGTCTCGGGTTTTAACCGCGTATTGCATGTCAAAACTGGCCACAAACTCATTTTCGGACGCGTTGAGGCGAGAGATGAGCAAATGGGGCATTAAAGTGTCGATCATTTCACCCGGAGCTTTCAATACGCAAATGATTTCCGTGGAAAATATGCATCGATCGGTGGAAAAAGAGTGGAACGCAACGCCGGAACAGGTTCGCCAAGATTATGGACCAAATTATCTCGATATTGTTAAGCAAAAATGTGTGGCGTGGCAGCAAAGCGGCGGAAACGATAACATTGACATCGTTGTCGATTGTATTATTGATGCGCTGATGAGTCGCGACCCGCAAGTTAGATATGCGCCGATTGGCGATTGGAAAACGCGAATAGTGTCGCTATTTGTTGATTACTTACCGATGGAGGTTATCGATAGATTAGTTGAATTTTAATCGTTTTTATAAAGTCATGCTTTTGTTATATTGAATAACTTCAATCAAATTTTAAAAATAAGAATAATCTTCAACCTTTAAAAAAAATTAGCGGAGAAATAATAATAATCGTTATTAAAATTAAATTTTTTGTTGTTTTAATTGAAAAATAATTCAAGGATATTTAAATTAATTGTTTCCCTAAGCCTTACCTTTCTTATGAAGTTAACTATTTTATTATTCATTAATTGGCATTTACTTCTAAGTATAAGTTTAGGAAAAGCTCGTGATCGGTAACTAAGCTTTGTGGAAAACTTTGTTTGATTTAGACAATTAGTAGCATTCAGATCTACTGTATCAAAAGTTTTTATATTCCGATGACCTTATTAACCTTATTATTGCATAAATCTCATTGATATCTTAAATTGTTACTTCATTATAATTTTAAATACTTATATATGTCTTGAACTGAGATTATATTTAAGTCAACTTATTTTTATGAGCATCAAGAAGTTGAGCTACTAATCTTCATATAACGTAATACTTATTATAATAAATGTAACTTCATAATTATGGATTAACATAATCTTTATGCGCGAATCCTGTCGTTAGTTCGAAAGTTGGTTCTAACTCCAATTAGTTGGATTTAAATTTGAAAATTTATTAAAAGAATCAAATGAATGCTTTCATTTTAGTAGTTTGTTATAACTCTTGTTATTCTTTCTCATAAAGCCATAATTTTCCCATTATTATACTTTTATGCAGTCAATTAAGTTTATTCTATAGTTAAGCAAAAATAAATTTGTCTATTCCCAAAGTTTTGGTGCTTATTGTTGTTAACTTTTCTCAACCAATATTTTTATGAGCGGTATTAGATATTTATTAAATTTCTATTGTGGTAATATACGCAAACTATTGAAATGCGGTAAAATGTATATATACATCTGTTAATATATAAATTTCAAAACCCACCAAATGAATCTATCACCTATGTTTAACCACGAAGTTACTCACCAGTAGGAAAATTTTAAAGAGAATAGCCGGCCTGTAGCGATCTACTAATCTGGATATGGGTTTCTTCATAAAACTTCCAAAATTGTTTAGAATTCATGTACCGTACTTTGATACATATTGAAAATTGTCCCGGATATCAACAAATGGATAGACATGGCGTCGAAATTTCAAAATTTATTATTTTTTAAGATATAATGACAAGTATTTCGGATCACAATTTTTTCAAGGTTTAACGACCATTACACTGTAAATATACTAAAAGTCACTCACACACACCCACAAGCATCAAAACTTATGTTTTGACAAAAAAGTTATCTCATGTATGTCATGGTATTAGTTGAGGTGCTAACACTGATATCTGGTGAACCAACTCTTCGCCCGTTTTGATAGCATTTACCGCAATTGCCAAAAGTGTCGCGCAGTGCCAAACGAAACTTTCGTGACATCACTTGATAGAGTATCGGATTCAGTGTCGCGCTTAAGTAATAAGTGATTCCCGAGATGTTTGTTACTGTAATGAATAACGTTGCTATGTTCGAGTTTAACGATATATTATGTGGTAAGTGTATGGCCATTATTCGCTGAAGATGAAATGGTGAGTAGCAGATGAAGAATGCGATCACTACTGCGGCTGGAAAAACAACAAAAATAAAATCACAAATCAATATTTTCACTTCAAATTCAAATTTGTCTAAATAGATGAACGCAATTATGTGGAGGGTGTGTTAGTGGGCATAATACTGAAGTTAATCATTTTTTTAGTTTGTGCTAAAATCAATAAGAGTATAAGTAGACTTCTTCATAACCGGTCGCGATTAAAAATAAATTCGGCGTAACTACCAATTTTGTAAAAATTTTCATGAAATTATATTTACAAATTTAATTTTGAATTATTGTATTTAATTAAATTTCAGTTTTAAGCCAATATTTATACTAAAAATTTTTAATTTTTTGTATTTTACAATTTTCTAATATTTTTAAATCAATTGCAGTTATCAACTCATAGGGAATTTTTTAACCTTCATCAGATTTTGACCTTTTGGATGCATTTTTTAAAGTTTAATCATAAACAAATAATGTAATTGTACTTACAAAATTAAGCTTACAAGAAAACCTTTATATTCGCGCTTACAAGAGATTAAAAACTATAAATTAGATTCTTCCGGTAATTATCGGCAGGGTGTACTTAAGGGGGTTGAGGGTTAAATAATTTTTAAAAAGTTGACACTCTAGCTAAAAAAATGAAATATTGAACAATTCAATGTTTTTTGTCCGTTAGCAAAAAAATTGCCGTTTAAATCAGAGTAGTTTGACTCCTTTCCCCTTAAAAATTTGGAAAGTCGGAAAGTAACCCTCTCCCCCAACCGACACACTGGTACACCCATATTTTGGTATTAATAGAAATTTTACCTGTAATTAATTTTGATAGAGGCGAATATTATAGGTCTTGTAATAGGCAACGAAGTATAAGCGCAATTGATGTGAAGTTTGTTTTATAAGATTTACTATTTTGAAAAAAATTATCGTTGTTTTTGGTTATACTAATATTCTCGGAAATATGATACATAACATACTGTAAACTCATTTATTGCTGTGCCGTATAGTGGATTTTCAAGTAATAGGAAGGAAATAAACAAAACTACATTCGCCCAATTATTTAACATGATTTCGAAAACAAAATATAAATCAAAGATATAAATATTTTATTCGCAGTAAACTTTAAGTTTCTACGAAACACAAAATAAAAAAAAAGAAAATAAATTGCTATCGTTTTTCTAATTAGGATATACTGCTTTCGAAACAATACGCTACCATTATGTCAACGATATCTCGCCGATGGTTTAAACTTTTGCTTTTTTTTGCATCTCATAACAGTCTTTATGCCAGCATTTTTTTTATTGAATTAGTTTGGAAAGAAGTAAACAAGTTTTATGCGACATTAGTGCGCGCTCCTTATTATCTTTAATGCATGTCTGCAAGACTGTGCTTACGAAGATTTGCGTTAATGCATAAAATTAATCAGTCATATTCAATATAATAGACAGTTAATGTACTGATAATCTGCTGTATAAAGTATTTTTGTATTGCATAATTCTTTACTCACGCAGACATGTAAGCCCTAACAGATGGCCTATTTCTTATGCCACCCACTCGGCCCACACTTTATTCAATATTAAGAAGGCAGACAAGCAAAGAAAACGCAATTTTTAGATATTTCGGATTTTGTATACTCGTATATTCAGAGTATTTCATTCATAATTATATTAACTGATGTTTTTGTCATGAGATTTGTTTAGCTTTTATTTATATCTTATAATTGGGATTTCATCGAAACAAAGATTGATATTTTATTGAACAAATAATACTGCTATTTATACAGAAATAAAACTTGCTAAATAGTAACAGCTATTGAATAAATAAACCATAAAACTTTATATTTAGTTAAATTAGCATATTTGATTCACGAAAATGTTAACATACTGAAGAAGCTAGAAGTGATCAAAAGCAAAATTTTCTATTGCCGTCATCACTTTTTATTTAAATGCATAAGTATAATAAGCGAAGTTTAAGAATAAGGTTTGCAATGTCATGATTATAAAATTTAAATTTATATGTTGTTTTTATGTAAAAATATTCAACAGCATTGATTTATTAAGCTTAAAAGGTTTAATAGTTTAAATGCATCATTTAATAGAGGAAGCAAACCAATTTTATTGATTAAGTCATAAGTGTTTCAAGCATAAAATTATTATTTACGAAATTTTTTACCACTAATCAAAGAGCGAACTAGATTTAATAATTCTGGGCAGTTAAATATTTACAAAATCTATCGGTGTTGACTTTCTATTAATATATTTATTACTGTAAAATTATTATGATTTGCTTCAAAACGGCTAATTAAATTCATTTTGGATGATTCGAAAATATTACACTAAACGACTTGGGACGAGTATTGAATTTGTTTTTAAAAAATAACTCCATTAGGGACTCAAATTAATTGGATTAAAATTTTTTGATTCTAACCTAAACTTAAATTTTGGGTACAATGCACAAAATATATTTATTCGGTTTAGGTAGCCCATATCTACTTAAATCTGGTTTGCTTTCAATCGATCTACTACAAGGATAATATATACATTATATAAAATATAATTATCTTTTTAAAGCAGTAATATTTTAATTATAAAAATAAATATTTTGTAATTTATGAGATGATTTGAATTTACTTTCATCAATTTTTGATTTAAAGATTTAAGTATAACAAATTCATAAGTCATAAGTAAACTTTTGGGTTAACGTTATTAACTCGGATTCAACTAAAAAGATTCTGAAAAAATGTCAAAAGTCATTAAGCTATTATATTTAAATGTCAAAATAATTATTTTCATACTACAAATGAGATACTAAACCTTATTCCAGAGCATTATTTATAATGTCTTGAGATAAATTGCACATTAAAGTAATTATATTGCATATATAAATTTTCATTTTTAATATTCATACAATATTAATGAAATGTAACTGTAAAATCTGCAAAAATTTGAAAACATTATCACTTCCACAACACAACATCAGAATCATTAATGCATTCCCGTGTGGTTATTCCAAAAGATTTAAGAGAAAAGTGAAACAAAGGTCAAACCTTAGCTAATTAAGGTAGTTTTGAATATTTTCATTCTTTCAGCTAATGTACCTCTATTTAAGGTAATTACCACACTTTCCATCCGCTATAAGCATCTAATTAAGATTCATTAGTGTGTGATTTCAACCAACTTTTTCCAAACATTTTAGTACATCATTTTGATGCTTAAAAATATCTTTGCTTTGAAAATATCTTGTAAAAATAATTGCTAAGTTCTTTAAGCGAAAACTTCTTTGTTTTATTCCAGAAAAAAAAGATTTTTGATTAATTTCCCAATAATCTAGATGTTATGTCTTTTTAGCTTTTATTTTTAGGAGATTTGTTACATTTTGATTAAACACGATGCATTTAAATAGAATGGAGAGTATAAATAGAAAGTTTTATTTAATGGCTATTTTCCCGTTTGTTTCATTGTCTATAATTGTGTTTTCTGTGTTTAAATATGTTCACATTTTTTTAACTAAAATTTGTTTTCGCTGCGAGAGTAACTACAATGGGGTCTATTTTTACATGATTTATGGTAATGCTATTCATCATTTGAGTTCTAAAAACATTTGTCATTTTAATAGTAATACACGCATAACGGAATGAAAATAAAATGACCATATTATTCAAGAATGAATAGGATTTTTCTTCTTATTTTTCTGACGCAAAAAACTTCTAATATGGGGAAAATAACGTTCCAGATTTTTCATTAAAAATTATTATTTTTCAACCAGAAATAAAAAATAATTGAAAAAATATCCTTTGATTGATAGCCATCATGGAATCGTTATTTTATTTGTTTTAATATATATATAATAACGGTTTTTTGTATTATATAATCGCGGTATCAATCAATTTATCGCGTGCACAGGAATAAATAATAAGAAAAGTAAAAATAAATTTGTTTCGATATTGCACTTCATGTTTATATTTAAGGATCAATTGCAAACACGATTGTTCACTCAAACATGTAAAAAGAAATACAAATACAGAAAATCGATAAATAAAACATATATATATATATATATATATACATGTGGATCCGAATTAATTTTTGTCGTATTGAAATGATAGTGCTATTTCGCAGCGATCTTTTTGATGTTTTCTCAAACATTAGCGATACAGTGCATTGAAATCGTAAGTGGCATTTCACTATCAAACCCATTTGCCTTCCAGTAAGCCAATTGCTAATCAATAAAATGCTAATATCGCTGCTGTATAAGTTAACCATCACCGCTACTGCTAAGACTTAAGCCGTAACTGATTACGATGTCCTTCAAACCGTAAGCAATATTTAATGAAAGAAAGTTATTATTTGGCGACAATAGACGCCTATTCTCTCTATTTTTTCGCTTGCTTTTGTGTCTTTCAACAAATAGTATATAAAAGATATGCCAATATATAATAAAGGTACTAAAGTTGGTTATCGAAGATATAGTGATATATTAATACTTAATAATGGGAAACAATAAGCTAGTTATAACATGATTTGTGTTCTCCACAAATAAATCAACGGAATTGTAGTTAATACATGTACAGTTATAATCACAATTTAACTTTTCTTTGCACACTAGTATTTGCTGGATGTATGTGTTTATTTGAAATTTTGTTTATTACGTAACAATGGTTCGAATGCTCATCATTGTACGTGTCAGACTAAAGAAATATTTTTTTTTATTTTAAATAAATATTTGTGTCAAACATCCTAAACAAGAGATTTTTTCATTAAATGCAAATTTTTGGCATTTTTGTCGAATGTCGGCTTTTTTACGCCAAGCAAAGTTGAATATAAAATTTACATAGTAAAAATATTCAAACTTTTTGTCAGCAAAAAACATCATCAAAAATATCACAGCTATATTGGTAGCTATGATATGTCGCAACTTTTTTGCAAACCATATCATTTTAGTTTTAAATTTTAATCTAATTTCCAAATAATATTTTCATGGGATGTGATTTGGGGTTTAAATATTAATAAAATGTATAGAACCGGTAAATTTGAAACCATAAACTAATTACCGGGTCAAATAATATTGGAAAATTTTCGGCTGAATTCGCCGATTTCTGTTAATTATAAGTAATGAGATTTTAATCGATAACAATAAAAACAATGCTTATATTATATAGAATTAAGTTAAATACAACGTTAGCATTGAATAGCTCTGCTTGAGATTTAATGCGACAATTCTAACGCGATCTGCCAACGAATAAACAATGCGATTAATTCATCGCAAAATGGTCTCACTTTTGCTCTTTAACGCAGAGATTACTTTCTCTTATCGTTTCCTTATTTAATTTTATACGTAGGATAAAACTAAGGGTAAATTCCACAGAAAATTTAGCGTAATTAATTCCTATCTGATAATGAATAGCCGCGCAATTAAATTAAAAATCACTTTTAACTGTTAGAATTAGGAACGCCATAGACGTACAGTATTACAAAATAAAAGAGAGAAATCGATTAAATAGCGCGAAACAATGTGAAAGAAGAAAAACGAACGGCTAAAATGCCATAAATAATAACTAGTGATAAATACCCAGCATTTTGACGACAGAACTCTTCGATGTGGTCCTCTTTGTTGCGCTGCCGTTGTTGTTGCCATTATTTTTCCGATGACGCTCTATAAGCGAGAGTTCGTTTGTCTCTTTCTTATACACTCCGTTGCTCTGATGTGTGCTCCGAATCAGTGATCTACGCTTTAGTTGTATGCCGATCCGAATATACAATATAATAATCACTGTTAATGGAATAATGAAGAACGTCATCGTCGATATCTCGAACGTATACGGTAAGGGGTTCTTAAGTGCGCATTGAGCCGTCACTAAGTCATCGACGCCATCAGTTTGCTTGCGGGGAAAAAATAAGAATAGCGTAAGATTTACAAAGTTAGAGGTAACGGGCTTTTTTTTGTTCGGTCACACATATTGCATAACAAAAGAATAACAATTCAGTTATTCTGTAACTAGAATTCTGTTAGATTCCGGTTGGAATAGCGGACACTTGGTATGTTTGATGTTCTTAATATAGACTAAGAATGTATTAATACTCTAAATATAGTGTATTCTTGAAGTTAATTCTTTACGATATTAAACAGATAAATAATTTATATATAAATATATGGAGCAAACTTAGTAATTTCTTACACGCGATCGTTTCGATACGAAATAACGAATTATGTGTTTTTTTTGACAGTCAATTAAATTCAAAAAAAAAATTCTCAGTAAGTAAAATTAGATGTGGGTTTGTTTAAAAATAAATTAGGCAAATATTCTGATTCTTTCGCTGTTTTATTTCTTTCAAATGTTAACTTTTCTCTCAAACTCAAAAACTTGGAGAAATATTTTTAAAAAATAGCGTAAAAAATACGGACAAAAATATATCGATCTTATAAAATAAGATAATACCAAAGTTAAAAATTGTTTCGTTTTGCTTGAAAAATTGGATTATTATTGAATAAAAGGCTTTGTTCTTCAGTTGAAAAAAATATTGAAGCAATATTTTTGTGACAAAAACTCAAAGCATTGATACAAATATTGATACTGCGATGAGTTTCAAAAAAAAATATTTACAGACGTTTCCCTGAAATCAAATTAAAGTTGGAAAAAGGTTGTTACAATAAAAGACGTGATCGAAAGTTAAGAGATTATTTCAACAAATTAATTCATATGAATGAAATTTCCTATATTTTAATTACGTATGGAGTTGGTGAACAGATGAAATAATCAAATTAATGTTTATAACAAAAAAAAACATTATTACGTAATGAAATTAATAAAAACTCTTATAAGCATTTTTTCATAACCGCCAGACATATACACATAAGCACTCCATAACTATGCAGTATAAAGTAAATAACTGCTATACAGACGTGAACGACATAATAATGATTTTGACTCGGATTATGAATGAAAATTTTTGCTATTTCGTCGGGAAATAATTTTCTCCCCAATATTTGCGAAGTTAATCAATTATATGGGTTACCCGCTTATAAGAATTAAATGTCGAAACAAATAAGATATATTTAAAATATTTAAACACGATAAACTACTTAAACGTTACAATGATAATTAACAGTGGGATTACTTTAACTTTAAAGACCTATTCAAATTCAAATTTTAGAGACCTTATTCGAACGAACGTTTTAATTATTTTGCATTTGATAAAAGAAAAAATTAAGATTTGGAGCTGTGTCAGATTTGTAATCTAATTAATAAATCAATTAATTGATAAAATATAAATTTCCTATAAATAACAAACATAAATGATATCAATGTGAAAGTTTACAATATTTCTTAAATATTTACTAATAATGATTGTATATAATTTTGTTTTTATTAATTGAAACTTTTACTAATTCTTTTTTATGTGCATTTGCAACTGGAGTTTTTGTTGCTTTTGATATTTTATTGTTTTTAATTGCATCTGTTCTGTTCTGTTCTTTTTAGCTCATGTTTTTACATAAGTCGAGCTTATGCTTTTAAACAGTTTCGTCTATCGGAATGTTCGCAATTTTATAATAATAAAAGGATTTTTATTGAAATTAAGGGATTTGGCATCTTGCCATCTTGGGGTTAAAAAACATATTTGACAAAAAAGTGGAAAAACTGAGCTCTAAGTTATATGAATATGTCGTTCTTGTTTAATACAATCTCTGAACCTTCGAAACGACTAATTGAATATATCAAGTGAACATTTTTACCAAGAATTAAATAAATAAAGCCCCTCAAGAGATCAATTGACAGTCTCGTGTTACGACTAGACTCATTGAAAACATTCTCTTTAACTTAATTTTCATCGTTTTCTTATAAGACATTCAATTCATAATTTCAACACTAACTTCTCGATGCTATTTGCAGACATAAATTATAATCAAGCCTATAATCGTCTTTCTTTTTAAAAATATAATTAAAAATTATTAACTTCAGAAATCAATTTTGCGCTGAAGTTCCCAGTATTCTACAACGGACGCAGTATATACACATTATAGTTACGGAAGTACACCATTATTTGGTAAATAAAAACATTTTATGTATTCTACTAATGCATAGCGTAAGTAATCTCTGACAAAGTTGTTAAAAAAATAAAAATAGCTTAAAACCATTAATTTCCAGTTTCTATGCGACGCGTGGGATTAAAATCATATTTTCTAATCATCCACGCCATTCGTATACTGCATACAGAGTACATGGACATGTTGTGTGTGTGGTATGTTAGTAATTAAATCGTTAATCCTAGAGTATTAGTTATTAAGATTTTAAAAAATGTTATATTTCATCATATATACACAGATTAGCGTTCACTATTTTGTGGGTGTTTATTAAATTTACGCAAAAATGCTTGGATAAAATAATTAGCTCTTGATTAAAACTTTTTTTTATTGCAATTGAATCGCAATTTCATGTTACAAAAAGTATATTCAAGATTAAACATTAGGTTTTGACCAAAATATTTAATTTAATTTCTTTTCATTTATTATTTACTTTAATTTTTCGAATAAAACTTTTTCTGAAAGCTCTTAACAAAATGATTTATTACAAATGTTTAACTCTTTAGCTGATGTTGACTCATAAAGTTTTGATCCATAAAGATTACTTGAATGACTTGTTATGACCACGGAATTAAAAATCCTTTATTTATTGAGTCGTGCAAAAGTTTCCATTATTTTTCTCAAATAAATGATTAAAAATTGAAAATATTGGAAAAATAGGAAATATAATTTCAAAAAATCAAAACAATATTTTGAAAAATAGTCTTAATATTTCGAAAAAATGAGTCTGTTTTAATTTCTTAGCTTTTGTTTCTGAAAAAACATTATTAGCAAAATATTCTTTTGTTTTTTAAGAAACTTCTAACGAAACTAATGCTCCCATCAACTAACTAGACTAATACTGTTTTATTGTAAAAGTATACTCTAATGATCTAAACGAAATTTTATCTTACGTTGACCTTAATATCATGTACTACAGTAATTGGATAAGAAAATTAGTCATAAAAATCTTACTAATGCTCCTTTAAATTACAACAATCATTTCTAGAGTTACACTGCAAAACAAACAAAAAACATCTCATTTATGATCAAAAATACTGTGTACTTATATCTATTCAATCAATTTCGCAAAATTATGTACTTTTTATCCGGTTTATAGTTATAGGTAAAACAATGAGATTTAATATAAAATGATCAATTAACAAATTATAATTTTAAAAACCTGTATAACAATTCCCAACTGCATTGCCAATGGTGTGGCACATATTGTGGCTATAATCCAGATTATAATTATCGTCTTAATGGCACGCTTCGGTAATTGAGACATATTCATGTGAGCGGTCAACGGATGACAAATAGCCACATATCTCTCTATTGTGAACGCGGTTATTGTTAGTATTGAGGCGTTGGTCGACGTTTCTGATGTCAAAGCTCGTAACACACATATTGATTCGTTAAAATAGTACGGATATTTTTGCCATAAATATACCATCTCGAATGGCAAACCAAATAGTAGTAATAGTATGTCAGATAATGCCAGCGAAAATAAGTAAAAATTTGTCGCAGTGTGCATGTATTTTTGTCCCGCAATTACCGCACACGTAAATAAATTCCCAATTGTTCCTTTTGCGTAACAAATATTGAAAATTGCATTATATAATTGTGTAAAAATAGAGTTAATCATTTTTTGTTTGCCCAAGAAATTATAGAGATTTATGCTTAACTCGATATCCAGCAGCTATTACTAAACATACAGCGTATATGCATTTGTTTCTATCAATAATTGATATCCCAGGGGTTATGGCATATCAGTTTGGTTGAATCTTTTTAAATAATAGATGCTACAAAAATGTTTTCAATGTAATATAAATTTTAGTGAAATTAATTAAGATCTCTGATGTAAGCGTAGAGATTAATTGAAACTAAAACTAACTGTTTAAGCATTTCGTAATTTTCTTTAAAGCAATTTTTTTTGGTAAACTTATCACAGCGTGATAATCAACTTTAAGACGCTGTGCAGCAAAGTATCATTTAAGTGCATGAATCGTAGTCTGAAAAAGTGGCATTGATATTTTTTCATCACCATTTTTTGCAATGAACTAAATTTTTATTTTGCTTTCGTTCGCAATCCCTGCGTTTTTGTTCAATTATTTTTTTTCGAAAAAACTTTATATTAGATATGACTATTGAAAATTATTGACAACCAAAAAATTTACTTACAATATCGCTACAATTAATTTCGAACTAACTATGCACAATGTATTTGATAATTCTAACAGTCAAAAATTACAACAAATTTAAAATTATATTGAAATTGTTTTATTTTTCAGCTAAAAATATTCATTTTTAAATAGTAGATGTAATAAATTAAGAGATTTTTTTTGAGTAAAAGTTGATTTAATCTCTTACCTGTTATCAATAACGAGCTGTACATAATAGTCATCGGTATTACGGTTACTAACGGATCACGATTTGGTCCCATTATGCTAAATGTATCGTTTTTCTGATAACCATCAGGTGAATGATTTATAATAATATCATCAGTCAAATAAATAGATGTGTTATTCATTGTTTTGACTTTTTTTTTAAAGTAACAGTGATCACAAATTTTTAATTAGTTTTACTTTCAAAAAATTATTTATTTTTCCACTTTATTTAATGAAATATTTAATTTATTTTTAATGATTAGGAATGAAATTTAGTAAATTTTATCCAAAAAAAACTCAATTTCAATTACGTGTTATACGCAGGAAACAACAAAGATTATACCAACAAAATAAATGGCAACAATAAATGTACGGAACACAAACAGACGTTTGAAAAGCTGGTTTGATAGTGGCAATGTCTATTTTCCGAGTCAAGCAGTTTATCTTAACTGATTTTCGCGGAGAGGGATGAAGAGAAAAAGTTTTATGTTTTCCACTGCGCAACTTTCGTATAACTATATAACTCTTAACGTTTCGCTTCAGGATTTGCGGGTAGATTTTGTTTTGTTTTGTTTCCGCGGATAGACTGTTATTAAAAAGTAAAATTAATAGTTTAACATTGAGATTATTTTTAAATGAGGAAACACAATATCAATAGGAAGTGAGATATTTTCGGTGAATTCGATGAAATTACAGTTATTGTATGTATTCAATTATGCTAATAGTTGAATGTAATTCTTTGAATGGATTTGCAAATAATGATTGGTAAATATTGATTATAGAAATAAACGTGAATAAAGATTTTTTTTAGTTAACGACTGACCTTAATCTAACTGACCATATAGATTCCATTAAACAAATAAACAAAACTTTTAAAATAAGTTAAGTTTATAAAAATTCGGATTTCAACCACGAATCTATCGAAACTTAGGATCATATCCATGGAGAAACTATTATTTAATAGAGTTTTTACATTGTTTTGTTATCATATATAGTGTTAAAAATTGTGCCAATAATTAGCAAATTTTAAACTTAGCAAAAACATAATTACAGTCGCAATTAAATAAAATTAAAAATATAAATTGCGCGAAATATTTTCCACGTGTTTCCCGTCCAATTTAAATAAAAAAATTGAAATGTTTCCTATGAGACTGTGATTTTATCGTGTTCCCAGAAATTCTAAGACTATCTATGTAAATTTTGTAATACTTTCTATTTTTAAGTTAGTTATTCAAATAAAAAAACAGATAATGTTTTTAATTGAAATAGCTTTTTATTCTTTAACACATGCTTTGCACATGATTTTCTTTAAAAAAATTAATTTTAACCTTAAATATTGAAAGATAGTGGGATTTAATCCAATTGATGAAAAATTTCTACTGGAAACTCGTCAATATTTTGTCACTAGTTTTGATGACGACACGACACATAATACATTTTAAACTATACATTATAAAAACTGTATTGTTTAGCGAGACTTAAAAATATAATGCACATAAAAAATCCATAAAATAGTTTTTATGTTACTACCATTTTTCGCAATGAACCGCAAAATAGCACAACGTATTTTCAATATATTCAAATAAAAGAGTTTGAAAGCTTTATCGCTATTCATATTGAAATATAGACGTGCAGTAAGTATATCCTTAGGTTAAAGATATAAACAACCTTGAATTGCGCTTTTTGAGTTATATGCTAAACATGAAATTATCTTTTCATGGCTTCGATTCTTTAATAGATTGTAAGTCGTCAGAAAAATTGCTGCTCATATGTTAGAATAAAAGTTATATAAAAACGCGAATACTTTTGACCGCGTCATTCAATGTCTAGAAGCGATTGACGAAACAAGCTTTTCAATGAATAAATAGCATGTCATTTTTTAGCTCACTTTTTAAAAATGTAGAGCTTATGCTTTTGACACTGTCCGTCCGTCCGTCTGTCCGTCTGTCTGTGTGTCCGCAGTCTCATGTTAATAAAGCGATTTCTCATATTTCTTATTTTAATAAAGGGATTCAAAACTGATATATTTGTGACATAAGAAAGTATATACCTATTAAAAGTGAGCTCTCTATGAATGTGTCGTTCTTGTTTTAAAAATGCGATCAAGTAATTTTGCGAAATTCTCTTTCTTTTTTAAAAATATAAGTTAGGGCTAACGACATATGTGACATAAATTATGAATAAACTTGCTATTTATTTAAACCAATGTGCATACTGTCTATTTGACTCGTTCTACGCTCAATAGTATTCATTTTGTTGGAGAAATTGCATATTAATCTGAAATATCTAAATGTAATTATTAAAATAATTCAAATATTTAATGGGAATGAATATTCAATTAGTTTCTTAGTAAAGGGGAAAAACAATGACTAAAAATTAATAAAAATAAAACTTTGAAAAAATATCTAGAGTTCGATATATAACTATTTTTATTATTACCAAAAAGAATTAAATTATTTGTCATCCGTTTTTGCAGTTAAAATATCAACGAGTTAGCCTAAAAATAAAATAACAAAAAATAAGAGTATTAATTGAATAAACTCAACCATTTTTATTGGAACACAAATCTATTTATAAAATTACCTAATAGCCTAGATAAAAAAATTTCTAAATAATTATTTTCTGCCCTTTTAAAAAAGCATTCCCAATAGATTTACTTTCGCCGGGTTTAAGGACAACCGCTATTTTTACGCATCATTTTTTCTAAATAATAAATCAATTTTATATTTCAAGTTCTATGTTATAGATCCACGTATAAAGAAAAAATATAAAAAGCTAAAGATCAGAAATAAAATGAAACCAAAATATAAAAAATATATAATAACAGCCAGAAGAAACCTAAAAACGTATATATATATATATATATATAGTTTCTATAACAGCGTCATTTGACATTTATTCCAGTGTTAGATGACATAACTTATTACCATAAAAACAAGTCTAATGTTGTCGAGGAATGGAACAAAAAAAATTCAATACTATTACTACCAATATGTTAGCCATAATACATTTTTTTGGCGATATATGATGATTGAACAAAAAACAAATCCTTTTGTTAACTTAAAATATTATTTAAACATACGGCATGGATTGCGAGTTCATCAAAAATGAAAGGCCGAGCCCGATATAAGTCCTACAAAATTAAATTCGAAAGGCCGACTCATCAAAAAAAAACATTAATGTTATTTGTTTTTAAATAATTTTATTTATTAACTTCAACAAAAATAAATCTTCTATAAAACATTACCAGTAGGAATGCCAGTGTTATTCACAAATATGTTTTAATAATCTATTGCCATATACTTATGCTTATTTGCGTAAACTTGAATGGGAAAAACTTAAGATTTGTTGGAATAATAAACATTTGTGTTGAAAAGTAAGCTCATAACTCTATTGAAGTTCCACTTTAAGAATATTTATTCGTGTTTATTAGGATCGTGAAAAAATTTATCTAAGAAATTAGGACCGCAATAGGAAAACCCACTGTTATATACAATAACTTTTTAATTTTAGGATTAAGGCTTTTTGCTTTTATAATGTGGACCAAAAAATAAATAGCATGTAAAATAAAATCGTTAAATACTCCGTAGTTAGTAATGGATGATTTTATATTAAAATTTTGTTCAATTTTAAATCTGTCATTCTTTAACATTTTTGAGATCAAAAAGCAAGATACAATTGTTCAACATAAGACCCGAATCTTACCAAGCCCTAAACTATTTATGAGATACCAATGGCCCCTAATAATGTTAGTGTAAGTATTGGTTGATAACTTCTCTCAACTAAAACTAAAATTTAATTATTCATACCAAAAATTCAAAGTTAATTTATATATTATTAACTGGTTATTTAATTGCTTGAATACTGAGTAATCGAGCTTACGAATATGTTTTAAACGGTTAGTACGAGTTTGAGCATTTGTCAAATGACATTGAGTTTTTATTTTGTGATTTGTGATCTGAAGTGATCAAATGATATGTAGAAATGTGCGAAATGGAATACATTATTTGATGTGGATTTATGATCGAAAAATTATTCAGATTTATTGGTAAAATCATGCTAAATAAATTTTCAACAAAAATTGAAATTAAAAATAAAAACTTACTGTACTAAATTTAAGTACCCTAGTACTTGATTACTAAAACTTTAAATGATGAGTAAGGGATAAAGACCAACGTTAGAGATGGTCTAAATTATGAATGCCCAAAAAGTTCAAAAGCCTTTTGTACAAAATGAATTATTGTCATACAAAATCATCAATATATAAAACCATCATTGCTATTGTCACAACTTCTCGTTTCCCCAATATATTGGTAGCACCGCTTGACAATAAAGATAAATGACTGTATTTTGAAATAAATCATATTTAAAGTTACTTCACCCTTCACTGCAACATACTTTACCATTCAAAGAGTGTATTGGCACCGTTCGCCTTTCAGTTCTTTAAACTCCTGCAACCCAAGTTAACTTCCATGTCAATAATATAGTTATAAATGAGATTTCTGTTGGGACCAGATTGTATTCCAGGAAAAATGTTTCTTACGAAACATTTACCATAAACGTCTTATTTATATTTAATTCGATAAAATATACACAACGGGAAAAAGAAACAAAATTTTCGAAAAAAAACTGACACTATCTTCTTTCTTAACATGTATGGGTTTTTCCAATAGCAATTCTATGGGTTATTTGTGGTCTAGGTTATCATCATCTCTTAGTTTTTTGATATTATTGCTTTGATTAAATAGTTATAAGTTTATAGTGTTGTTATTTTTCAAAAATTAATATTATTTACTAAGAGATTTGGTCATATAATTAATGATTATATAATAAAGAGAATATTTTCGGATTTTTAATCCACTGATGAATCGTTCAGACGCGAAAATACATACATTTTTTGGTTATATAGTACAAATCTAAACTTTTGTTTAATTTTTTTACACAATAAATAGTCTAAGTATAAGCATAAGTTTAAGAAAACTTTTACTATACAATCATTTAACCACTTGTTTTCATTTTCCTTTAAGC
Organism: Phthiracarus laevigatus; assembly: GCA_034700185.1. Classification (NCBI taxonomy): domain Eukaryota; kingdom Metazoa; phylum Arthropoda; class Arachnida; order Sarcoptiformes; family Phthiracaridae; genus Phthiracarus; species Phthiracarus laevigatus. Next base: position 5,052 of record JAQIXJ010000728.1, on the reverse strand, counting down.
TTATGTTTAGAAGATATTTACTCTATAATCACGATCACTCTTTCTTATTATTATAATAAATTAATATTTTGGTTGAAGTTTTTGTATTGTGAAAAAATGATTGGACTCTATATTTTTAAATATATAATTTTTACCTGTTTAAGCAATACACTAAATTGGATTATTTTAGTGCTAAATAAAATGCTTTAAAATTGATTTTTAGAGCGCTGTTTAGTAAACCCGCCCATACCTCGTTTTAAACATCGATTTTGCCGTTTGGTGTCAATATTTATGTTGTTTTTGGAAAGTTTTCGATTCCTCTTAATAAATAATATAATCTTAAGGTGTTTAGTCTAACAAAATAAATACCGGATAATAGACTTATAAAACCATTTTGTTTTTCTGCCTTGCAATTCATGTTTTTTGTAGCTTTAGTAAAGTTTTTTGCCACATAACTGTATACTATCGGTACTATTGAATATTTAGGGTTACATCTTTTACAATACTTAAACAATAATACAAAATAGTTCGAATTAACGAGTAAGTTCCCAAATAAAAGTAAATTCGCGTTTCTGTAGAAGTTTACAATAAATTTCTTATTTAAACAAATTTTCATTTGAACCAATTCGAAAAAGCGATAAATTTTCTTAAGACTACCAGTTTCAAAGTCATAACTTCATATTTAGACCTTTCTTTATTTTTTCCTGGCTTTTTATTTTTTATTGTCAACTCTTGTGCAACATTTATTCCTGACTTATTTGTACCAGTTTTCTATCGCATTATTAAGCATACCATAACAGCTTACTAAACGCATAATAATAAAACTTAGTAAACAAAATGAAAATGTATACAATGTTATTTGATTTTTACCGCAGAAAACTCAGTAATAATTCATTTTAATAGCTTTTTGCTAATGTTAATGTTTAAAACGCATAAAGTAATAGATTTTTGTTTCATTTACAACAAATGTTATGTGAAAGCAACCTAAATATAAACTATTGTCGTATATTGATGTATACCAAAAGAGCCCGGACATTAAAAATTTACTATCTTGTAATTTGATGGCATAGACAATTTAATGATTTATTGCGATTCCCTTTGCAATATCTATAATTATTTTGATGCTTCATTGGACTAATTAATTATTAAGGGCTCGAAATTAATTAGAAAAAAGAATGCAAAATTATTTTTTAATGAGTAAGAAATAAAAGATCAAATCGTTATAAAATTTAATTATTTGAATTTAAAATTTATCCAAAATTTAGACCTTGCAAATGTGAGATTTTCGGGTCCTAATTAATTGAATAATATATGAATTCAAGAATATATCGCTGTATAAATTACTAAATTTAGCATATTATTTAATAATTCATGTTTGAGTTTATAATATTTTATAAAGTTTCAAATATCAGTAAAATTTTCATCGCTGTTATATGATTAATTAAAAAAAATTGTGCATAAATTTTAATTATTGGTATTAATCAAGAGTAAATATTAATGAGAAAAACAGAAAAATTCTTCATAAGTTCTTTGATTAAAGTCCGAAAAATCATTGACTAAGTTACCAAAATTCTTTAACTGGTTTAGAATATTAAGAATTTTATAAAATCTTTTAGTAATTTCTCCCTCATATTTTCAACAAATAATAGTAATTTGTTTTAAAGTTTACATTTTGAGCATTAAAGTTTTACAGATCTAAGTTTCTGTGGGTTTATTCAAGGATATCCTAGAACAACATTTTAACAATAAAGAAATTCATTTAATTTTCTTTGTTCACAGAATATTTGCCTATCGGGAATAATGAACCATTTAATTTAGTTTTCGGTTTTCTATGCAAATCAGTTACTCAATTCATAACTTATTATTAAAAGTTTATATTCTTTATGCTGCTTTAGGCTGCTTTCGTAGAAAAAACTAATTAATTTTAAAAAAACTCTTACTGTAATAAGCCAGAACTACAGGTATAATTAAGACAAAATAAATAGTTTTATTTAGTTTTTTTGCATAGACAATTTGTATTACAAATTAATTAATAGGATTATAAAAATTGCTTATTACAGGAATAACTTGGCGGTTCTTCTCGTGATACGTGTGCTTCAATATCTGGTTACAACGGCTACCACTTGCGGCCGATTATAATACGCTAACCTTCTTCGGCGTCGGATATAATAAATAGCCGCAGTAATCACCGAAATCGGTAAGAAAAAGAAAACCCAAATCCAGACCCAGTTTATTATACGGTTATAGGAATAATCGCACCGAAGTGTCACCGAATTTTCATAGTAGTGATAATCACACACACACGACCCATAATAACAATTGCGGTTATAATCGATTGCAGTGCACTCGCTATTAAAATAGCAATTGCCATAATCGCAGCGCGAGTTATTGCCACTCCAGTAGTGGTTTGGTCTACAGTCACATCCGCCGCTGTGACAGAATTCACTGGTCAAGTCACAGTCGGAATTAAGTACGCACTTGTTTCGACACAACATGTTCGCACATATTTGATTGGACGCACAATTGCATTGCCGATTGGTCACTAGTATTTCTTCCGTATTCGTCCATAGGGTCATATTTAGTTCTTCGCATCTTATTATTGAAGTAATTAATAAAATATTAAAACAGTAAAGTATTATACGATACATTATTATATTTTGATTAATGATAATTCCGACTTAAAAAAACAGTTTTATAAGTGTTTTGCCGATAACGAGTTAAAGTCATAGATTCACTACCAGCTAAGTTATTATTTTTATGGGAAAAGTTAAATTGATAATACATATTGATTGCTAGAAAAAACCTAATATTTGAACAACAAAAAATATATCGGATATTATCGCAATACGGAAACAATACCATGGAAAATATCTACGTTGTGTGTGTCTGATTTAGATGGTGCTTATTTACTTTTACACTAAATAGTAAACATACTGTAATTTTAAAAGTGTAAATTTTTTGTTAACATTTGTATGTTTAATGTTACTTAACGTAAACTAATCATGAGTTGCGATCACATTTTTATTATGTAAATAATTTATATAATACGCAAAAGTTATTGCGTTGAGGCTTAAATATTATTGAATAATGACATATACCTTTACCAGATTTAGTACCGGTTTGTTCGGTTTAAGATTTTCGACGTATTTTATTGTTTTGTACCCACAACTTTCCAATTTGAGCAATTAGATACCTTTAACACATCTAAATTACAAACAAGAACGACACATTCATAGAGAGCTCACTTTTTCTTGGGTTATTGCGATAAATTTTACAGTTTTCGAGATCTCAAATCCCTATATTAACATAGGAAATAGGTGTATTTCCTTAATTAATATCATAATGGAACACGTGGACGGACGGACAGATTCACATGTCAAATCCATAAGCTCGCCTTTTCTAAAAAGTGAGCCAAAAAGTGAGCTAACAAAAATATATGATTAACATATAACTATTAAAGTTTAATAAAAAAATTGCATTGATACCCAAAATCACCATTTTTGCTAAAATTGATAAATGTTTACAGTAATTAGGTAAAAATTACATAAAACTAGAACGAAAACTATAAAGTGCTCACTTTGATGCAAATATTCTTTAATTGAATAGATATGTGCATTAGTTTAGAGAAATATACATAATTGCATTCATTTTACGCCAAAAGAACTTATTATATTGTTGTTTAACATTCTTATAACCAAAAAAGTTAAAATAAATTTTTAAAAAAGTCAAAAAAAATTCAATATCTGACTTTGTAAAGTTAGTTTCAGTTAGTATACTTTCCCAACAATTAATTTATATTATTTTGATCATTATTGTCCTAAATTGACATTTTATTACAATAAAAACGGAATTCCCCATGCGGAAATTTTGCTATTTTTAGTCTATTTTTGACATATTTGCCCATAATGTTACTAAAAAACGGAATCTCCCGTTCAGTCTTTTAGCTGTTTCTTAATATTATTTACCATTTTTACAAGATTTTGACGATATATTGCCCTTTTTCAAGTGTTTTACTGATCCCTTTATTGATAAAAAATGTAACATTCCGATCCCATTTTTGACTATTTTTGACATTATTTTTGGATAATTTTGACTATTTAATTTGAAACAAACGGGAGCTCCCAACCATTATTTTGACCCGTTTATTGGCAGTTTTGAGCATAATTTTGGTCATATTGACCCTATTTTTGTACTTTTTGACCTTAAAATCGCTTTATTAACATAAGAAATCAGTAAAATCAGTTTATTAAAGTTAAGATCAAAATCCCTTAATTAATATAAGAGTGTGTACAGAATGTTGGACAGAATAGTCAACTTCATATATCTGAAAATTTTTAAAAGTCTACTGATTAACAGACAGATTAACAGACTAACAGACATCTCAAATCCAATAGCTGACTTTTACAAAGTGAGCTAAAAATACTATTATAGCTATGCTTTTTAAAGAGCTTGGAATTCGGATGTCTGTCTGTTCATTTATTGACATTTTTACATTAATTAAGGGATTTCTTCATTCTTTCTACTAATAAATAGATTTTGGTTTTTATTAATATAGGGATTTTTCTGATTTTTTTATAGATAAAAATATTTAATTTTTTTGACAAAAATAACTTGCGGGAGTTTTTTTGAAAAAAATTAGGACTAATTTTGTACATATAAGCAACCAATTGTGACAATTCATACATGTAACAATAATAATAGTGACGCGTAAATTTGTGTCGGTGTTCGTGTGCGAGCAAAGCCCCAGTTTTTATGTTCACTGTCGAGAGATGAGCACAGACTGATTATAAATTTAAAAACACTCACTGAATAACACAGTATTTAAAATCCGAAAAATTTTGTTGCTAAAACAATAATATATAAAGCAATGTTTATTTTTGCAATAAATATTTTAATGATAAGTAAATGGCAATAAATTCTTATTCTGATAATTTTATTTAGTCTACTGAACTAAATCAAAATTAGAATCAATGTGAGCTCATTATAATGTTCGTCCTTAGTTTAGTTTTTGTTCCAATATAATTAAAATTCTTTTATTAAAATAAATGTGTACCGTATCTTAATTTATATATT
>JAQIXJ010000727.1:0-28294 GCA_034700185.1 Phthiracarus laevigatus | reverse complement strand
AACTATTTGATCAATTTTTTCTAACTATTAATAAACTATTTTGCACCGTTTTTTCTAACTATTTTCGAAACCCTAGTTATAATGAAAGTTTTTGCATGTTTTTTCGTAGCCGAAGCTTTGTTACGTAACGTAATAGCAGTATCAAGGCTACGAAAAAACTTTCATATAACTCATATCTGTTATAGACTATAACTTATAGTATGTTGCAGCTCACGCTCGCGCTAGGCAAAAAATGACGCTTAACGCTCATCCTTACGCTCGGTAAAATGAGTACGCTCGACGCTCATATTCATGGCACGCTCGAGCGCTGAGAGACATCCGAGCGTGAATATGTGAAATTTTAATAAAAAAATGTATTTTTCAACATTTTTATAAAATTTTCTAATATGTTTATCCAATCAATTTTTAGCTACAATTGATTATCTATGTTGTAGCATAAATTTTTAAATAAATTAACGGGAAAAAATCTTTAAAAATATTTTTAATATACGCTAGGCGCTCGCGCTCACGCTCGCTCTCGGTAAAAATTCTAACGCTCGCCGCTCACGCTCAGCACCGATCGCCATCCGCTCGAGCGTTGTGCATCACTGGTATATTGTATACGGTATGTGTTAAACAAATTTTAGTTAAATGTACCTTAATTTTTTAAGTTAATTAATTTGTAAAAGTGCAGCCATTAGCTTGTGTATACGTTTACCTGTACCATACATTAAGTTAGAAAATAAGAAAGCTTTAATAAGTCGACTAATAAATAGTAATAATCCTGAAAATGCTAATTGTTATTAAGCTGTATGAATTTTCATTTTTTTGCAAAAAATTATAGCTAAAATCTGATGTTTTCATTATCAAATGAGAATTTAATATACTGTACATATAAGCCTGACCTTTTAACATGAGTAGATATTTAAACAAAACTACTTGTAAATAAACTGATTAAAATTCGATTCTTAAATCAACTTTAGGGAAGATTGTTAAATAAAATGTTTATATATATATATTGTTTTACATTGAATAGTTATATAAAGCACCATTTAAAAGTATATTAATAATTACAAATTCATGCATTGAATATATTTTATCAATGACGAAGTGATGCACGAATTATTCATTTTGCTAATTCTATCCACGAATTTACTAAATCATTACCATAATGACTGAGGAAAGGAGACAGACATACGGTTTGAATACTGTTTAAAATAAAAACTCATAAAACATAATTGCTTTAATTAGTAAAGATAAAAACAAAATTACTATTGTAACTAAAATACTCAAACAATAATAAAATTTTTTTCATATTTACGGCAAAAAAATTTAAAACAAATTAGAGTAAAACAATAAACATTGAGAAAAAATGTGGCTATAATTCAATACTATACAACTAAGAAGCAACTATTTGGAAGGTTTTCGACATATTTTAATATTAACTTAGTAATTCCATAACATATTTGGCAACATAAAAATTAGGCAATTGTGGTAAGGCTTGTTTTGATGAGTTATTTTGCAGGTGAATACGTTTCGTTTACATTTCAAGTGACAAATATTGTCTGTATTTTAATTTATGCAAAGAGGCTAAACAATACCTATCTTCTTAGCTGAAGAGAAAGAAAAGATGATATTATTTTAAGTGTATGCTATCAAAAAGAGCATTACTTATCGAATAAATAATTATATAGTAGACACGTTTCAGACTACAATTGAATATCTAGAACATAAAATATTGATAAGTTGCAATGGCTTGCTATTCCCAACAATTAAAGTTTCGGGTGTCTGGCGTCCCAAAGGGGCGTTAACGAAGTAGGTTCCAAAAATAGTAGCATAAATCAGATGTTTTGAACTTCAGCCTCATTTTGGAAAAATTGCGATTTAATCAGATGTCTAAGCTTTGACCAGTTCCCCAAAATTTTTGGAAAAAAATCTGAAAGTAGTTCTACCCTACACCGTACAAGTTTGGAACACACTTAATTATAGCAATCATTATGCATGCCTTACAACAGAAATTGGTAACCTATGATGACTCGTGAGCATAGTGTACTTCTATGTTTTTATGTATGCGTTTACTAGCGTATACAATATTTTACTCTATACTGTATATCAATCAGATTACCTTTGATGAACCTGAGACCGGGTTTGGTTCAGGTCCATAAAATCTGCACAAGGACTGGATATATTAATTTTTCAATTTAAATCGAAAGGCCGCGGTTTTTCAAAATGATAAATTAATTTAAATAATTTACGTCTGTTTTGCCATCAATCATAACAAAAAGAAACTTTATAGTTGAAGTGTAAGCTTATTATCTCATGTTCCAGACAGAAAGACTTTTGAATCTTATAAGTTTATAAAGGTCAAAACAAATAAAAATAAACAGTTAATTTTTTAAAATTTCAAATTTTTCAATTTTTTAAATAAATATAGAATTATTCTTAAATTAAATAATCTTGATATTAGACTAAAATAATTTTAATTATAAATATTAGGTTACAAATTATAATTACATTTTAACTAAATTTCTGAATATCATGCTCATTATCTACAAACGCAATTAATAATTTTTTTCAAGTAAGAAAAAATTTCGCAAATTTTCGCAATACTAAAAGACAAACACAATTCAAATATATTCTTACTATCAGAAGTTTTCTTATCTGAACTTCCTATAGTCTAGTGAATTATTGAATATGACATTAAGTGAGTTCTATAATGTTCTAAAATGTTCATTAAAATAAATCGACATTTGTTCGCTATTTAATGACATTTTTATCCGTTGAATATATAATTAACCGGTAGTACTGTAGTAGTGAGAATAAAATGCTCTCATTGCCAGACATTTTTATGTTAGAGATCATCATTTTATGCTCAGCTTAGAGCTCAGATAATTATATTAGCATACACTATACCAGTTTTATTATATGAATTGAGATCAACAATAATCAAATATAATCTGCCATAAATCTTCTTTTATATTAATTTTATTAAAACTAATTTTCTTAATGCATTTTATAAAGTCATACTTAAATTATAATTTTTAGTATTAATTTCTTAAAAACTTGTTTTTTTGATAAAATAACTCGTTCTTATTTAGTTAAAACTATTTTTGGTATGAAAATAATGTACATTAAAAAAATTTAAACTGCGGACTCTCTGGAATCGAATTAATTCCAGCATATTTTGCTTTTCTTTAAACTAGATTTTAAAAATTCCAATAAGTTTTAAAGCGTGCATATGTGTATTGATATTTCGAAAGCCTTAAATTAAAAATCACAATTATTGCCAATTACCCAATATTTTTTTATTCATCAATTTCAAAAATAATATAATAAATTGATAACTATTTATTCGTAATAACGTATTTTAATAATGACTTGGATATATATTTCAAAAAATTTCAAAAATATATTTTTCACTCAAGTGATACTTTGCCACAGCTTTGCTCAGCTTAGAGATCGAACACCAGGAATCTCTATAAAAAATGTATATCTAGCAAAAAGATGGGGTTCGATGTGAGTTGAATAAAACAATCATTTGGAGTATGGGTAATGATATACGATGGGAAATACGACAGCCATAGCTGGATATTATTAATGTGCGAATACCAAAAAAAACGAATAGTAAGCAAGTTTACCATAGATATCGGTACAACAATGATTTCGTTGAAAATTTGTTTAAAGACAATATACTGTAGTAACTTAGATGAAGCAAAATTTATGATAACTTTTGGCAAAAATTTTGTTATAAATGATTAATATCATAATAGTTGTGTTTTTTCATCCAATTATAAAAGCATTGCTTTCGCGCAGAGATTTGATAATATTAATTGAAAGTTATTTATCATATTTTTTTATTAATATTTGTCACACACGTGGCAAAAAACGCATTTAATAAGAATAGTATATTTAGACACTATCTTATCAACCAGTGATTTATTGAAGCAATTTTTTTCGTATGGGCGACAATGATTTTTAGCAAAAAAACGCGGAAAATTCTCAGGCGTTCGAATTGGTTAACAGTGTTAGTGTCTCTCAGCTTCTTTTTTCTGATATATATAACTATACATATATATGTATCTATAGTTATATATATATTTTTATTAGTTTATATATTAGGTTCATGAAATATTCAACAATTTAGAGTGCATCGCACTCGTTTCATCTCTATTACTCCATTAACTTGAGAGTATTACAAGCTGTGTTTTGCCAACTATACTCAATGGCAATATATTCTTCGCAACAACTTTTAGTAGCATTAGTTTTTTTCTTCTTTTTTCTATCGCTATTCATATTTACTGCAATTTGATTTTCGTTTTTGTTTTTGTTTCAATTCTACCGTTTTCACGCATTAAACCATGATTTGTTATTCACATTCGATATTATATGAATCTTTTGCCAGATTATCAGCATATTTGAAATCGCGTGATACATATATAGGAAACCGTTTGTTTTATTTGTTTTTCATGCGAACCATCGCCTCATTCAATTCATACAATAAATCAGGAAAATTGTTTGTCTGTATGATTTGTTTTTTCCTCTATTAAATTAAACTTATTACCATAATTACAGTAATTTAGTTATAGTTATTATTCTAAAAATATTAATTTAATTGAGTTTAAATAAATCGATTTAAATAAAAAAGTCAAATATATAACGGTAATTTTTTAAATACTTTTATAGCTTAATTATCATCACAAATTTAAATTTATATGCAATAATTAATCAAAGCTCTTTTTATTACACTCAAGAGTCATATTAGGAAAACAAAAATTAATTTGCTTGTTTTCTTTTGTGAGACCCGATCACCCGTTCACAACGCAATCTTTATACAATTTTTTATATTCCAAACAATATAATTTTTGCTTAGCAATTGTCAATTTCTGCAAAAATTACAGTCGATCCAAATTTTATTAAAAAAGGTATAAATTTTTAAAATTGCAATTAATATTGATTTGTTTTTGAGCAAAAAAGGTAATACAGTACAGGTAAAGAGAAAAGCGAGCGCGATATAAATGTTCGGTATTGCTTTACAGGTAAGTATGATTTAGGTTGCATTTTATTTTTGGTAACATAGTAGAGATTAAAAAGTATATTTACGCGAATTTAAGCTTTGTGGCATAGTATAGCAATAAAATAATTGGTAAAATTTAAAGAAATCATTAAAAAAGTAATTTTAATTAAATTTCTCAACAGTTTCACTAACAAATTATTTTATTTCATTGCCGGAATATAACTTTAATTCTACAATAGTTTTATTGCATTAAAAACTGGATGCAAGCTTAGAATGCGAATAAAATCTAAAGTTCTAAACTGGGAAACAAAAACAAATAGAGGCAAATAATGGTTGATTCGTTAGGTGTACGTAGTACTTAGTTGCCAGTGTTTGGGCACTAAATAGACATGATTGGCCTGCTGTGTGTCACTACATCCGTCGCGTAATCAATCAAATATGTGCGAGAAAATGAGTTGTGTCGAAAAGTGAGATGAAAGTAAATATTTATGGCTTTTAATAAAACGGCGAAATGTTTGATAAAACAATGCGAGATAATAATTGATCGCAAAAACTGAGGGCAAACTGAATCATAAATATAATGGTTAAAAAAGCGCACAATACAGCTCATGCGATGCGTCATATATAAAAAGTCTGTTAATGTAAGCGTAAAAACAAAATATTTTCTAAGTGGTGTTTTGCGTTTTTAAAATGACATTTTGTCAGCTTCACTGAAAATGCAACTTTTGCTGAGTTCAGTGTTAGAGTAGAATAACTGAGAGTTGTGCGAGAAAGAGAGAGAAAGTGAGTGAGTATGAGTGAAGGAGGAGTGAGTGAGAGAATGAGAGAATGTGAAAGAATGTGAAAGAATGAGATAAACACAGACAAATAGAAATATAAGAAAGTAATAATACAACCTAAGATATTGGCATTAGAGTTGAAGCAATTGTCCAGTTTTGCAAACATGCCTTTTTCATCCTCCATTGATGTAATACGTGACTAACTAGAACTCATCTAAACTTTAAATGAGTTTATATATAGAAGAACAGTAAACAAAATGCAATTTCACCTGTTTTTCATTGCACCATTTTTATATTAGGAAAAAAATCAATTTGTAAAGCTTATGGAATTCTCTACAAAAAACCTCGAATAATATGAGGATTACTGTCAAAACTGTTTTAGGTATTTAAGGGAAGAAAATATATTTTTACATACGGTAACGGGAATTAAAAAATTTATTATTTACTAGTATGTTAATAATTAATTAAAAATATTTAATTAAAAAAAGTTTACTCAAACTTTATATTATTCAATTTTCGCTTTCACTAAATTTTGCTTAAAAATATAAAAGTTAATGACACGATTGAATCTAATTTTATGGTAGAACTCGCGCTCAATTGAAACAAATGATATGAATTTTCGGAATTAATCCCTGTTTTGCTATAAAACTTTTGGAAATTTAATCAAAAAGGTTTGAGCATGTTATTTGTTCTCCGCGTCTTAAGTTAAAGTTTCTCCTATTTTTCTATCAACCAACAAAAAACTTGTAACTTAAACAAGGTTTAATCATTGAAAGAAATCCTCTTAAGGGGCAACGGACATGAAAATGCTTTTCTTGAAGCAGTTGTATTTTTGACATGCATTCTGTTATGGCTATACTGCGCTTACTTTATATATTTTCCAGGATAATGTTGAACACTGGAAATCGCGCACTACTTTAATCCATGATGAGAATTGAATTTGTAGAGCATTAACTTATATAAAAAAAGGTTAGGTATGTTGTGAATCGAGTAAAAGATAGCGGAGACAAAAAACTGTTTGATCATCTGATTTTGCTTTGTCTCGCTAACAATTGATCACCGATTCCGACAAACAGCAAATAATGATCTGATAACATAATGGATGCGAAACTTTACATCGTGAATATCGTTACCGAATTCTCTATACGTTCCGTAATCATCAGCTATGGTATTGCATTGCCATATAGGTTACCGTTAATATGAGTTTTGTAAAATCTATGGTTGTAACAAATTACTATTTCAAACCAATTATAGTTACATCATTTATTTTTCCTGTAATATATATTTTCCACTTTTTTTGTAAAAGGTTTTTTAGATTTTAGATAAATCCTCATCACTTTTGACAAATCATTACTCAATGCTTATTTACTTTTAGAGTAAGTTTGATGGGTAACATTTTTTTCCACTAATACAGTAAAACTTTAAAAGTGTATAAAAATATAGCACAAGAATGGATTTTTCACGATTGTCACAAAATTATTATGCTTTGATATTTTTACAAAAAGCCGAATTTATTATAAATATGTTACAATGGATTATAATTGAGAGTAAATCTCTCGGTAGTGGTAATATAGATTTTTAATTAACAACAAAAAAAATAATTCCAGCAACAATTAGTTTAAAATTTAGATAATTGCCTTAATTAGTCATATAATATATAATTTAATCAGTGAAGATTTTCAAAAAGTTAAATAAATTAGCTAATATTATACTTATTATTAAAGTCTTTATTGATTTAAGATAACAATATAGATTAAATTAAAATTTAAACTTCACGCAAATAAAAATTGCGGAAACAATTTTGAAAGGAATGAAAGGATTTATTTAAAACATAGCCGTACCCTTGTATTGAAATAGGAATAGCATTGGTTCATAATAAGAACATATCATGAAAGTCAAAAATATATTTTTAGCTTTTACATTTAACATTAGTATTAACATTTAAAACTTTTAAAGCTTTGAGAAATAATTTACCATTAGAAATCTAATTTATTGGTCAATAATTTTAAATTCAATACACTTATTTGAATTCGACTCGTCTAATCAAAAAATAAATATAAAAACTTTGATAATTTTTTGGCTGAAATGTCCTTTCAATGATAAGGACACGATAAAAATCAGGAAATGATCTGTTCGTCTGATGGCCATCTAAGCCTAAAGGATTTAAACCATTACCGATCAAACCCATGATATGTTTAGACATTACCAAAAAGTATCAATCATGAACAAGTGCCAAAAATATAAAGATTTTATGCTAAACAGAAACATACAGTTCTTTATTTCTTATGCCTCTCTAGTCTGATATATATGCCTGTTTGCCTCCGTTCCTCTAATGGAAAATTTATGCAAAAAAATATTCTCGATGCCTATAGTAAACCAAAACTGTGTTATCTATTGTATTGTCAAATAATTTGAGCAAAATAGGAACAGCCAGAAGAGAATGTTTCGAGTCATTGCATTAGTCATGAAAATAAAATGCGAATTCCCTATCTTAGAATTTATGCTAAAATTAAAAAATTAACTTCAAATATTTTTCAGATAATTAAATGGTTCAGTAAACACCAATTTCTTTTCGTATATTAAGCTTAGAATTATAATTTCGGAAAACTTATAGAATTCATTGAGAATTATGTTTTCTCCAAAAAAATCAATTAAAATTTAAACAAAATAGTGAACACTAATGTCAGAATGTTAAATCATGGTTCACATTATCGCTACAAGAATCGCGTAACATATTTCATGGATTTCAAATCCATTGAAAAAAGGGTCGAGCAGATGCAAACTCCTAAGTTGTGCCGCTATAAAATTTAGTTTTAAAATTAATTTCACTCTGAAAGGCAAACATCAAAGTTTAGGGCTTCGAAAAAGAAAAAGCGACCGCCATATAATTAAACAGTCAAACTTATATAATTAGCAAAAGCTTTTTCAATTAATTAAATTAAGACTTAAAACTTAATTATTCGCGTTCAAAAAAGAAAAGTTATTATATAATTTGAAAATTATGTAAATAATTTATTTTTTTAGTACTTTGTTTGTTTTGACATATTTTAGATAAATTTTCATTTAATGTTATGTTTAAAACTATTTTTACTTAGCTTAACATGAAAATTAAATTACGATAAAAAGCTTAATGTGCATTAAATTAAGTTAAAGAATGAAGATTGTAGCAAATTTTACTAGATTTTAAAATCTAAATATAGCTTAATATATCTAAGTTGTTCTATGTTTGCTATAAAATACAGAAAATATACCAAATAATCTATATTCAAATTTTGAATTTCAAACTTATTGAGCATTTTCTGGTTCTCACTTTAATGTGCCGGTAATAAATCGGGCTTTAAGATTTTCATGTTTATTCTTACAGTAATAACAGTACAATATTAATATAATAATATGGGAAACCGTTCTTCTCTACAATAAACAAATTGTGTTTGTCTATTGTTTGTCTATATAATTTTAATTGAAATTTATTTGAATTTGTATTATATTATTTTAGCAAAACGTATGCCAAAACAATCTATATTCTATAAAGTTAAACAAATTTTTTAAAAGAAAACGCAATGCGTTTAAAATTAAAGTACTTCATCAGAGTTTAATTCTCAGGGCTGTGAAAAATCGGTTTTAACCGAAAAAGTTTTGTAGGTTTAAACTTCGGCTAAAGCAGTTTTATGCTTTGTTTAAGTTAAAATAATTAATTTAAAAGGCAAATTTTTTAACCGAAATAACCGAATTTTAAAATCACTGACCGAAATAACCGAAAATGATCTTTGCTAACCGATTTTCTTAAAATATGTTTTAAATTTGTTTTTTTTATTTGTTTACGTGGGTTTTACAATTTGACTGAATTATTTCATTAATAAAAAACTAAAAATCAACAAAACATAATTTAGTAAATTGTGAAATTCATAAGGAAAAAATCCAGATTTAGAATTATTTGCATCAGATTTAAACTCATTCAATCTAAAAGTTTTAACGCTCTACGTTCTTCGTTAGTGTCTGTCGAAGTTGAGCGTTAATTTTCTTTTAATAAAGTTTTTAAGTGAAAATAGACTTAATTTTACTCATGGAAGCACCGAAATGTGTAACATTAAAAAACAATTCATTTATATAACATTATATAAAATTTGAGGCGACCGAAACTTTAACAGAAATTGGACCTAAATTCTAACCGATAACTGACCGAAATTTACCATTTTTCTGACCGAAATTTCACAGCCCTATTAATTCTGAATAAAAAGCTTTAATTAACTCTAAAAGCTGCCAAAACACACTTATCTTTAGTGAGGTAAGTATGAGTATGAATATTAAGTTTTAAAAACAGCACCAAAAAGAAAGAATATATGTAATTACTAAATCAAAAGTATATACTGTACAGTAATTATTTGTTCATTTCAAGTAATAGCTTGAAAGTTTATTTACAGACAGTACCCAAACCAATAACATTATAGTGGACTTTTTGAGATAGAAATACAGGCTTTTTTCGACAATTAAAAAAATCTCAGCTTAGTTTCAAAATAGTATACGCGAAGATCAAAACAAAAAGAGGAGATTGAGTGATCAATAAGCTTATGCTTGTAATTCTGGGCGGAAAGTTATTTAAAAAAGCATTAATTAATGTAGAAATCTTCAGAATAACCCACATATAGTTTCAAATAACAAAATAAATTAAAAATTATTTCCAGATATAATTTCTAAGATATAGGATCGTGAAAGAAAGAGCGCTTGTCGCGCACTCACCTAAAAAGGTAGTGGAGGGATAACCTAAATAAAAACAGCAAATATTTACTGTGATATTAAATTAAGTCAAACATTATTCACAAAACAATCGAAATTACAACAATACGAGAGTCAAGTAAAATAGTAAGTCTTTTTATTTATAATTAAATATTGTACAATATACAAAAAAAATATGAAAAATTTTATTTAAAAATACACTTTTTTACTTATTATAAAATTAAAGAGCAAAAATCTACATCGCAAAGTGCAATGCAATCCAAAATTTTACAGTAAATACAATTATTTTAGGACATGTGAATTCAGGCGTGAAAACTAAACATAAATCAAATTGATGTGTTTAGAATAAGAAATAATAACAATATAATTATTCTCTTTGGATATAATTATCTGAATCATTGTTAGGTGACATTCATTATAGTCAAAAAAAATTCTAAAAATATACGCAGCGAACAAAAACCGCACACAAACCTTTTATTTCTTGTTTGCGATTTCTTAAATGAGCATCAAAGCTATTTTTGCGTGAAATTTTGCAATTCTAATTAAATTCAATTAGAGTTTTTTTTAAAACATTTTAGATACTTTATGCGAGTCTAGAAAATTAGTATATTTTTATTTATTTAAGTTTCTTTAAAATTCAAGATAACGCTTTGATTGTTTTTTCGAGTTTCCTTTTTTCTGATTTAGTTCTCATTTGAATGTTAAATGAGCCACAAATGAAGTGCCGCACAAGTCGTGCATAAGCAAAACTAAACATATATTTTTTTATGCTATAAAGTAATTTTCTTTTGTGAATATAAAATGCTTTAATTTACTTTCTTTGCAAAAGTCAAATCTGGAAACATAGATAGATGAGCGTTCCAGAGAATAAATTGAAATTTCGTAATTTGTTTTCAACAAATTCAACTGTGTAGACACTTTCAATTAAGTCACAATCTTATAGTATGTGCAGTCATTAGTTTCCATTTGATACAATAATTATCTTTTATATTTTAGGTCGTTATTAAACTTGGGAACCGGCAAAAAACAAATTTTGTATGACTTTTAAACGTGTTGTCTAATCTAATTTTAATGTTGTTACAAAAAATATTTTCTAGTTTTTTAACTTTAGTATAATGTTTCGGTTTATCAGTTCGGTTTATCGATTATTATTATTATTAAAAAAAAGTTACCTTTTAGATTTTATTTTGCTTATAACTAAGGAAATGGATTTTCTGTATTAGCCGAACAAATTTTTTAAAGTTTAATAGTTTAAACTAAATACATTGTATATTGCATATTTCGAGTTAAAATAATGCATTAAGAAAATACTTTTCTCTTAAAAAATAATTTGGAATAAATATGAGTTATTTATTATTATAAGCTATAGAATAAAAATTTTTAAAGTACAGTTTCTTTTAAGAAAACGTAGATTTGGTCATACAATACACGTAATCTAAACAGCGGTACCATATTTAACTTAAACTTAATTTATTGCTGTCCTTAAATACTGAGTTAATTTTTTTTAATTCTAAGGAATAATTCGAAAGCCAAAAAAGTTTTTTTGTATTTAAAAGATAAATTTTCTTTAAAAATTATCTGCTCTGGAACTTATGTTCCCTTATCTTTAAAAAATAAATATTAAGCGAACTAACGTTATACTGTTCAGCATATAGAGTAAGTTAATGCGAATTTTGTTTAAAGTGGAAACAAATTCGGTCATTGCATTCAATCTGTCAACATAAGAGCAGATGAGATATTCCAGATAAGTTGATATAAATTCGAGAATTGTGCAAAATAGATGAAAGAAAAATAATAAACAACATCGAAAATGACGTAAATGGTATGGCTATTTAAATAATAAATAAATAAATAAAATTTATAATATGCGCATTTTCATAAAACATTAAATTGCGAATAACAAAAAATAACGCATCAGTTTCTCCTAGTTTTTGAGAGTGACGTAACTGTTAAAATTATTTGTAGACTAACCTTATCCTATGGTCCAATTGTACATCCAATAAACAAGAGATGAGAATTAAACAAATTTTTAAACTATTAACTTGAGTGGGGGTGTGGTTAATTTAAGCTTTAATTAATGTTCGGGATCAAATGACAATTTATTAATTTTTATATTTGTGCCTAAACTTTGTTAATTTCTTTAGAAGGATCTACTTAACGGGATTTGTTTTTTCGCAATTAACATCACATGTTTTTAGGTCCATAAAAGTTTTATTATCCAGATGTACTTTGTTGTCCTCTGTGTGGAGCATAGGATAGCCTATGCTTGTTCTCAAGCCTGTTCAACTTTGACCGAAAGCTCAGGGTTGACTTCTAGGTTTACTACATACACTATACAGATTTACTATATGCGTAGATTTTTTAAAATTTAACAAAATTGCAGCCAGAGTTGTGTTTAGTAACTATTATAAAACAGATTAAAATTTAGTTTTATTTAATTTTAACTTTTTCATTAACAATTAAAAACCTGACTGTATTTTAATATACTTTCTGTGATTTCTAATCCCTTCATCAGTAAATATCTGTCTTATTTCGACAATATTGGCAACGATCAAACTTTGATAGTTTTCACTTAACAACCGATAATTAAAATAACATTTATCGCTAATTGATTGCATAATAGTTTTATAATATAATATAATAATTTAACTTATAGCTATACTCGGGGACTAATTAGTGAAATTAAAGTTAGATTTAAGTTTATGGACGCAAACAGAAAAACGAAATTAATGTTTGATCAATATTATTATACAGTACAGAGTATATACACAAAGATTGTTTTTACTGCACAATAAATAGAGTAAGAGCTTATACAACTGTATTTATAATTACAACGGCGGACATAAGGTTTTAAGCAACATTACCTTTACCTCGAATAGTAACTGTATTTGTTTAATAATAAAGATACACATTATTGTTAATATGGCAATTTGTCGGGCAAAACTTTTGATAATCCTCTTATTGAAACGCTACTAAATAAATGACTGCTAACGGGTGACGAAGAATAGGCTATTCTAACGGTTGGTTAGATTGTATTGTTCGATGCGCTGATGAATATTTTTGCATTCGCATACCACCTCCTCGTTCATAAACTTAAATAATGGAGTCACAAAGTTCATTAACATCCATGAATTCAATAGAAAAACGCATTATACAACAAACATCTTTAATCAAAATGAATTTTTATTCAGTGCATCATTAGGTCCACCCAAATAAAAGAATGATAAATATAATAACGTTACGAACGGTGCAGTGTTTGGCACATTTTGCACGCACGCTATTTACAGTATGACACATCCACTTATTACAGGACGAACGGCGAACCCGAACAAGTCTCAAGTCCTCACTAGTTTCAACATTCTTAAGCAGCGACTATTATCTCATTTCATCCTATATTACATTTTGATGTATACTCGCATTCTGCTTCTATTCTCAATATTCCGCACATTTTCATTTTAAAAGCAATATTTATTTATTTATCTTACCTTTATTAAAGTATAAGTAAATAATGAACTAATCGTCGATCAGTTGATTGTAAGCATGAAATGTTGATCGAGTTTGTCTACTAAGTCTAGTTATCGACAAAAATTTAGATTTAATTAATAGAATAATCTAAACAGAATTATACCAAAACTAGCAAGACTTACCTATGAAATGAGGAAAATGGTTGGGTTGCGTTACACAACAATGTTCAGTATATGCAACAACTATGGCATGAGTAAGTTTTTTT
Source organism: Phthiracarus laevigatus (assembly GCA_034700185.1). Taxonomy (NCBI): domain Eukaryota; kingdom Metazoa; phylum Arthropoda; class Arachnida; order Sarcoptiformes; family Phthiracaridae; genus Phthiracarus; species Phthiracarus laevigatus. The sequence goes on along the minus strand of JAQIXJ010000727.1, from coordinate 14,058 downwards.
GGTGAAATAACATTAAGCCATAAACTCGCGAACAGAGCCTAAAGCCCTGAAGCGCTTAAAGTAAATAACACTTCTCTAGTGAATAATCCACGGGACTCGCCATATAACGCAATATTGCCGCTCTTTTATGTAAGCAAATCTGCAGTACACTGAGCTCTATTCCAAACCAATACTACAGATAGAAGTTGTGCGAAGAGATGAAAAAGAATACGCGATAGAGAGTAACTGGGAAATGGGGAGAGAAATACAGAGAATTAAGTCCGCATGTACAGTACTCTGCACTCTACGTCCATATAGACATACAGATATATATACACATACACATGTGCAAGCAATACACTAGCAATAACTAATATTGATCGCAACCAACAGCGAAAATACGAGTGCCAGATATTCTGTATGCAGACGCGTATCCAGGATTAATCATTTATGTGGCAAAGCAACCAATAATTTTATGTCTATGTTTGGCTATTTTTCAACTAACGACTAAATTTTTATATTTAATTTAATAATAATTGAATTATACACTAACTTTTGATTGCTTTTTAATTTTTTTTATCGTTTGTTCCCATATAAATTAAAACATTAAACCAATAATGGCACAATATTCAAAAAGGTGACATTAAAATAAAATTATAAAAGAATAAGTTATTGTGGATAAATAGTGTTTATCTAATTTCATATTAAAAACAAAATTTCCATGTTGTGTCTATTTTTCTGGTTCAACTCCACCCACCTGTTGATATGACATGATTTTATTGTTTTTTATTCGATATTTTCTGGACAAATATTTTAGAAATTGATAAATGAATAAAAACATATAGAAGTCAGTCGCATGAATAGCATATTTTGTTCATTGTTTGCTATCAGAACTGAATAATTTGTTGCGGTATTGAATTTATTTATAATGAGCTAAAAGTGTATCACATATACAGAATAGATGGCAATATCAATAAAATTCTATGAATGCTAAGCAATATTTACATTTGGACAGCAATGCAATTCAAACTTGAGTGCTTTATCATAAGCCTATATCAATACCGATGAGAGAGAGAGAGAGAGAGAGAGAGAGAGAGAGAGAGAGAGAGAGAGAGAGAGAGAGAGAATGTTTGCAATTGTGAAACATTTGAGGATATAAAAAATCAGATATATTCAAGAGATGTTACATTTTGTTGTTGTCTGCTATATTTCACAAATTTAGTGCTTTTATAAGTTATGTGAAGTCATAGAATATTTAATAAAAATTTTTCAGAAATTGCAAATATAGCATAGAAAATGTAGTATTAGAGCCACACAAAACCATAACAAATTTGCATTTAAAGCATAATATCTAACATCGCATATATTAACTAGACTTATGTTGGTTGTTGACTGTACCAGATTTAATTATTTGCTCAAATAAATTTGCATCTATTAGAATAAGAGCAAAATTCACGCCGCATTCATGTTATTAAAAAACAGTATTAAAGGTATAATAATAAGTTACATATTTTTATGCATACATTTTAGTTCATTTTATTTTATTTCATTTTTTTGAGGCAAAAGAAAAATCGATTTCCTTCAAAAAAATGAGTATTTTAATCCTTTTAATCTGTCTTATTTTAATAGTACTTTCGCATAAGCTTACTGAAAGATTCTTGAATTAAAAAAAGATTAGTCAAAGAAAAGTTTGCGCTTTCATTTTATAGAAGAAGTTATTAATTAATTTAAACATTTATTTTTCCCTATGTATATTTTAATTCTGATTTTAACGAATTAGCTCATAATTATTTTATCTATATTCTTTAAATTAGGAAAAATTAATCTCTCATTAATAATAGCATAATACTTCGCCAAACTTTCATATTTTGGGGTAAATTTTACGGGTAAGGCAAATATATTTTGGATTTCCTAATGATATTTTCTATTACCTAATTTATGATTTGAAGTAAATTAAAACAAATAAAATTAAAACATCTTATACAAGTCAAAGTTTATTAAAAAAATTAAAAAATGGCTAATAAGCAGAATTTAAATTAATATGAAAATAAATTAATTTAAGTTTACAATTATTAATGAATTAAAATTTTATTGTTTCTGATTTTTGGAAATATAATATTGTAACAAAATTCTATTTGTGTTTTAATATTTGATTTTACTAAATCCAATTTACAATGTAATATAAGTTTAATTCGTTGAAATAATAATTGACATGAAAACGGTAAGATAATTGCTATATCTTTACAAAAAAATATTCGCTCTAAATATGAGCATTAATCACATAAGTAAGTGGAAACTCGCTGTAAGTTTATAAATTATTAAAAGTTTTGTTAATATTTTTTTATCCATGTTGGTAACAAGAGTTTCTCCCATTAACCTGTTCTGTTAGCGCTAAGCGCACCATCTCTTTTAGCTTTCAACATATTATTAGCTAAGAAATAAATATAATAGAAAAATGAATAAGCGTTACCAAAGTAAAGAGTGTACTAATTTACTTTCATAAATTAGTTTTAATTTAAATTATGCTTGTTTTATTTTAATCGGATCCGATTGAATTATTTTATTCATGTTAAAAATCATATGAAACCCGTAATCAAATAAATACTATATTTAATAGATACAAATTTTACATTAAAATTTAAACGTTTAAATATTATTATTATTCATAATGAACTCTTCCAAACTTTTATTATATTTGTTTTTCTATAGAATAATGCAAATTGAAGTTAATTTATGTAATCTATTTAACAATTGAAAGAACTGAAAACTTTTTAGATTGTTGACTATATTTACGTACATAAAAGTTTTTCTATTCAAATGTTGAAGTTTGTAGAGAGAAAAGTTCCTTTCTATAGCATGTTTGAACTTTTTCTTCGATCAACATTTGCGTATAACTAATTTGTTTATTTTTTCTGGATTATTATGCAGTTTTGAAAATGTAGAATATATACTTTCCTCTTCAAGCACATAGTTTTTAAATAACAGAACCCGAAAAAATCACAGGCTATTGATTATATCGGTAACATGCTTTAAAATTTTCACAACACAAAATGCAGTCGAATTTTTTTTCTAAAAATTAATAAATTGGTAATTAATTTTTTATTAAAGGAATATATTAAACAAAAACGAAACATTGAAAGAGAGCCCACTTTTTCATTCATACTTAGACCTATGTCACACATATATTAGTTTTTAATCTAATATGGCTAAATGCTTTATTAATATAAGAAACATGTGAAATCCCTTTAAGTCTGCGGGACACGAGGAGTGATTGAATGACGGACGGACATAGTCAAATCTATAAGCTCTACTTTGTCTATTGAAAGTGTTGAAAGTGAGCTAAAAATTGTATGGAGTCTACTTTAAGATGTAACAGCACGATAAAAATTTCTATACCAATCTTTGTTTTTAATTGGAATGTTTTGTAATCATTGGTAATACATTTGAATACATATTTTTACAACAATAATTGTTGGTTACCTTAACCTGCAGACCTCTTCTTTTACACCTTTATTAATTTTCACCGAGCTGTTGTACAATTTTCACACAAAAGTTTTATTTAAAACGTAATTAATTCCTAGAACAGCTCTGAATAACTTTTAATATTTCTTAAATGTTTTGAAAAAGCACTATATTAAGTATTATGAAAATATTTTAACTTAAAAATCTTTTCATTTGGCTAATTCTCTTTGCTATTTGGATATTTCTAATTCATGCAAGACGTGTAATATACTGTCACCTATAAAAGTGTCGCAATGCACATCTTTTGTGAACTCTAGTGCATAGGATTAAACATTATAACTGAAATATAATTCATTGTGACTTTTAGTTAACGGAAAAACGAACTAATTTAGGCAACGAGTAATTTTGATTTATACAACAAAAGGTTTGTTATAGAATTTTAACAAGAAATGATTATTTATCCCATTCAGTAAATAGCGAACATTTTTAAAAAAATTTCGAAGCTTTAAAAAATAACGAGTAAATCTTGATAACATTGTTAAACGTAATTGCGATTAATCTAAAAAGGTATCCGTTATCAGTATAAACTATGAAAAATTATGATAGACTAATACAGTCTTACAAATACTACTTGGTTTCGTGAACATGTTGAGTGTCGACAGTAATGGATATATGGGATGTTTGATTATGACAAAGCACCACAAACAAAACATCAAATATATTCTTTTCGATCAATGAAGATAATTTTGTCTCACTAAAAACACGCTTCTCTACACGTTTAGCTGTTATAAGCAAGAATTTGATGAACTAATCTAGAATTTCAAAAAGCTGTATAAGCAGTATTTTCGGTTTGATGTTAACTCAAATATTGTTTGATTGGAATATTAGTTATGTGTAGGGCGTTGAAAATCCTTAATTAACCAATTCATTAAAATGTTATAATTTCAATTAAAAACAAATTCATATGAAATATAGAACCAAATTAAAGTAAATGAATTAAATGAATTCAAAAGATTTTTAAAATATCCAACGAATTTTAAAAGTTCAAATGTATTCAATTTTAATAACGGTATTTGTGAACATTAAAAATTTAAGGGTAATGCAAGGCTGGCTATTCCACTAAAATCCAGATCTTATTTCATTCACTTCAAAATATGTCAGATAAACTGAAAAATATGAATCGTGAAATTTGTCCCTTAGTTTCAGTCGACATGGAAAAATGTTTTTCGAAATATTAAACAGTATTCAGAAACATTAAAAGAACATTTAGTGAAAATAACATAAAGTATTAGATTTCATTATAACTCATTTTTGTAACTAAATTTTAAAAATTTTCAAACGACTTTTCGAACAATTTAACTCGTTAGCTTTTTTGTTAAACAATTAATAAAGGATTTTGCACCCATTTTTAAAACGATTTTCAACGTCCTAATTATGTCTCAATAACTTTTCACTAATTTTTTCTATTATTTTGTTAAATATTGTACTAGAGTTATCTCCTAAAACATTCTCTTTTTTAGAAAATTATCACAGCATTATCTTTTAATAAAGTAATATTAATGCTATATCGTTTTCTTCGACATACATAACTTTCACAACACATCTAAGAATAAATATGAATAAATTAAAATGTTATTAAATTTGAGAAATATAGTTAAGACTCAATACTGTTTGTTTTCCTTACTTCCTAGAATTTATTTTGAATACAATGAAATTTGTCACTAAATTTATAAAATAAAAAATAATATGCATTTAAATACAATTAATGTGTTGAATATCGATAATCGATAAAATGAAATGCTCAATCAACCCCTTCGATTTAAACTTTGGATCACATATAAAAAACATAATTTTTAATTATTAGCTTCAGACACATCATTATTATTTCTAAAATAGAATTACAACATTAATGAAAAAAATTCTAGAAATAGAACTAATGCATAATAATTGAAGCATAATTAAATTGTTATTGAAATAAAAATGCAATAACTTTACGACGATTCAGAATATTATTTGCGATAAAAACCATATGATTATGATTACATAGATTTTCTTTGTTGAAATATGATATCGTAAATGAAACATTAGAATTTTTTGATATAAAAAATGCAGTTTTTAGAAATAAAAATGAAAGAAAATGTATTAAATTTAAGTTTTTTGAATAAAAAAATCTTACGCCAAAAGCATTCATCGGGTAATAATAGATATTCATTTATTTGGCGAATAGTGTCAAAAACAGCGTTCCTTTGTAGGCAAGCATAATACGATATTTAACTGTGCCTAATATTAATTTTCAGCTTTGTATGATTGTGTGCGAATTTCAACATTACAAACATTTCATTAATAATGCATTGTTGTTGTTATTAGAGTATATTTATTTTTTATTTAGGAATTCCAGAATTGGTTTTCCAGACAAATTATGATTGATGTCGAAAATCGTAAGCTCAACACATAAATCAGGATTATATTTAATCAAAAAACGAGAAAGAAAAATAATTAAGTTAAATAAAACTTATATTGAAACTAAATCGAGAAAAAAGCGAAATCAAGTTTTTTCAAACAAGTGATTGAATTATTGCTTCCATTTCCATACTATTGTAATGGAATTGAAATTTTTGTGCAAGTAATGGAATATTAGTGCAATAAAGTATGTTTGATTTTGTAACAGAGTTAATGTTTCTTTTATATAAGAAAAGTATCCAAAATTTGCATTAATGTAATGGATCGCTAAAAGAAAAAATATATTTTCCATAAGTGAGCGGAACTGTTATTAAATTTATTTATACGGTAATGGAAAGTCAGTGGATTTAACATTTTCTTATTTTCCATCACTATTTCTAGACTTAATTCAAAATATTGATAGGAATTTTAATATATAATACAGTATTAATAAAAGTTTATAAAAGTATAAAATCAAATATGAATAAACGCGTGACAGGTGTGGCAGACATTCATAATACCCAAAATAATATGATACCGTTGCTGTATACTACAGAACAGTGCTACACAATACTGGATTGATTAATGTTCTAGTAATTGAAATCGGTTTGTTTGGACAGTTTTCAAGATTATGTTGGCTGTGTTCTCATATTTTATAAGCGCAGGGAGTTATAGTATTCAATAAACTTTTAAAAAACACAATATACATTAATTCATTAGAGTATTCAGATATTGTTAGTTTGGGTATTTATTACAGAAAAGGAATTTGTCTTCATAAGACTTTTATATTTTGATTAAAGTTTAAACTCATTTTTGCTCACATCTATTAGTGCATCATTATCTAAATAGACAATTTTTATAAATATTTCTATCGAGCTGTAAAAATTTCAATGATTTACTCTCTAGTTTGAAGAAATAATCGAAATTGTGTATGTGGCACGATGTTACATGTAAGAGTGGTAATAACTTCTGGAAAAATGAGAAATTATAGATACTGCACAGTAATATATAAATTAAAAACTGAAAATTTTTGGACAACTATACGTAATGTTAGTCATACAAATATAGAAAAAGAAATAAATTCTGCTCACGTCACAGTTATTTCTCTATTGCGAGATTGCTCGAGGTTTTGGAAGTGTGGTGCAGCAGTAGATAGTAGAGCACAAATATTATCAACTCATTTTCTGTTTATGCCGCCTTTCATTGCTGTTAAGGTAGTAATAGCGGCTGATATAAAGCTACTCTATTTTTAGTCGATTTCTCATCAAAATTATGCAAATTGTTAAGTCAACTATACATTCATCTCATAACATGTAAATGAGTTATAAAAGTTTATACCAGAATAAAGATACGTTTTTCACTATTTTTTTCTTCATTCATTATTCCATAAAATATCTGTTAACACAACCGCCTCTCACTATCTCTCACTCGCTAATTAAATTACACTGATATACATGTTATACTTATTGTTAATAATTAAAAAACCGTCAGACAGTTTCCAACGATTTTGATATTATCTAATTTTCATTAGTGTGTTAATTAAAATTTTTGACTTTTTTATAATCAAAATATATAATATGAGCTTTATTTTTTGGATATAGTTTTAAAATTATGGTTAAATTATATTATAACTTACTTCACAATTATTTTTAGGTTTCAATCACAATATTACTAAACTTTAAAATTTATTAAAAACAAGTTAACATTATTAACGGTATTTTCAGCGATTTGAATAAATAATTAAAAGTATTGAATGGACTGATAATATTTTATATAAGGTAATCATTTTTTGACATTTCAATCAAAATGATCAACATTACCACTTAAATTTTTTAATTTTCACTATAAAAATTTTATGCAAAATACAATCTGACATTTTGTAACTAAAAAATCTAATTTCCTGAGAATAAACAATTAATTAATATTAGATATACTGGTAATCACAAAATTATTAAATTGTTTATCACAAAGTCATTTATACGGAATAGATTGTGAACGGATATTTGAAATATTAGATTTTTATCAAAGATGTATTTGAAAATAATGTTAAAAAATGTACTGCCGTACCATTTCTCTATAAGAATATTTTGATATCGTATATAAAGAATGATTACTGGATGGATATTGCGGAGCTGTTGAGTTGCTGTTTCCCTCTTGTCTTAAGTTATGCATTACATTGAGCGCGTATGAAATTCTGATTTGTTATTCGTGTGAATGTGGCAATTCCTGTATTCCAGTGAATGCTAACTGCAAAACTTTATTTATGATAGATTGCAAATCCATGTCATTTTGTAAATGATAAATGATAAATGGCATTTCGTGATAAATTCAATACACAATTTTTTTGTTTTTTCTGCCATCAGATAGAATAATTCAATTTTTTGGAAACCGAACAAAAAAATTGATATCTGATAGGATAAAAGACTAAAAATAGAAGTAACGCGATAAAACGTTGCCTAAATTGATGGAATACAATATAATACTAACAATGAAATATAAAAGATGTAATTACTACTTAAAGTTAACGACAACTTTTTCAGGCAGAAAATTTAGCTCAAAGTTATCAAATACATTTATCATAATGATTAAGGTTTTACTATTATGCCCTAAAAGTAAAACTACGGTAATAATAGTGCGAGCGTTAAGCACTTAATGCGCTCAATGACAGTCGAGAAAACTTTTTTTTTCCTAACGTTAATGAGAATGTAAGACAAAAGTATAGTGGATAAGTGTGCAACTTCTTTTGGATGTTCATATTATTTTTATTTTTAAAGTATTAATTTAAAATTCTAGCGAATACGAATGAGAATCCGCTATGACTGAAAGATAAGTAAGTTATAAAAAGTACAGAATGTACTGGAATGTATACTTGTGTGTATATTCACCAAAATGTATCACAAATTCATTTTGTTTAGTTGTGCTTTTAATGTTTTGATTTCTAAATTTTTTATAGCTCTTTCCAGTGTGGACGTCTAGTTTATGGTTTTGACCATATCCGTCAGTCGGACAGACTGTACCAATGGATTTAGGCAATGATCTATCTATACTTTTGAACTCGCAAGCTTTATGTTTTGAAATAAATATAGATTTATTTCAAACAATGGCAAGAAAGTTAGCGAACGAACGAATCTCATGTTTTTTATTAAAATGTTTTACGTTATTCCAATTCAAAATAAACAATAAAAATTGTTTTATATTCAAAACATTCGCTTTGTTTAAAAAGAGCAAAAAATTGTTATCAAACAAAGATTATGTTTACATTTACGATTCCAAATTTACACATATTTAAGATTTTTTAAAGAGAAATCGAGCTTATGGTTTTGACCATGTTTGTCTATCGTCTGTCCTTATGTTTTCAAAGGACTTTAACAAAAGTAGAGTTGGACTTTAATAAAATATTTACATTTTAAAATTTAACTTTTGAACTTTTTTACTTACAGTAATAAACATACCCCATATGCTAAAGATTTAACAACAACTAGAAAGTGAACTCTCTATTATGTTCTTGTTTTATAAGAAGTGATGTAAACTCTTATCGAAACTCTCTTTTTAAAATATGAGTTATTTATGGTAACTTAAACTAAAAGTTTTTTTAATGGAAGTTTTTTAAATCATTAGCCAAATCATTAAGAATAAAATAAATATAAACGAAAAAAAATCATGCAAATGCGAGATAAAAGCATGAAAAATAAAACAATGTTTTGATGGATGAAGGGAGACCTAAGACAAGCGTAAATTTTAACGCTCGATACAAAATAACAAATGAATTTTTTAGTCGTTAACTCGCATATTTTGACTAATGATCAATAATTTTTTCAAACGAAGATAAAAAATTGAACATTGTTTTAAAACTTTAATCTTGATTTGCTATTAATAAGTAATGTACAAAAATTTGGATTTTCTTCTTGTATTAACAAATTCTCTTTAGCGCTATTTACTTAAAATATAATTGATATAGTAAATTGTTATGTTCAACTCAAGCAGTTAGTTCATCAAACAAATTCAAATTATAAATTATAATTTACTATTGAAAAATAAAAGTTATGTAAGTGAGGTAAACTTTTAAATCTCACTCAATAGTTTAAGGCACTAAACTACAGCTTTTAAAACTTTTTTGCATCCTCTCTGACAATAACGAATTCTAATTTAAAATTTAGGATTTACTTTAACATATTTTTTAAAATCAAAAGCAAATTTTGTTGAATTTATTAGATTTACAGAACGACACTTAACGTGAAAAATAGGTTAAAGATAGTGCCAGCAAAAGTTCCAGTTCCAGTAACAAAACAGTAAAAGTAAATATTTTAAAAAATCGAAAAGAAAAAATGAAAGCGAAAAATAAGATTAAAAGATTTAGAACCGAAAAGTGTTCGTTTATATTTTCGATGCACTTAAAACTTTTATTTTAGTTTTTATATAAAAGTGTAGTTATTGATGCGAAGGATGATGTTTATCGTGTCGGAAAATTTTTTGAAAACCTGTAACAGATGGCAAATGGCAAAGATGTTGGACTACTAGTCTTTGTCTCATCAAAAACAAAACACTGTCTCACTATTTCACTATTTTTCTCTTTCTTCCGATTTCTCGCTATCATTAATGGAACTGTTTTTACTTAAACCGTTAATAATATGAAAAGAAGAGCTAAATGATGTAAAGGATTATTATTAGGCAATGACTGAATGACTGATTGAAGCGCTATTATTGGCCATAAGTCTCACCTTTGAATAGACGCTGCTTTTGGTTTGGAATCGGATCGGAGTTAGCGCTCTAATAATATTAGTATAGTGTTGGACAGTGCAATGAAATGTGTTAAATGATGATTGACATTGTAGTGCATCTCCTAATTGAATGCTTATAATGTTTTCACTGAGTAGTACTCATGCAATGATTATATTTTCCAAATAGTGGCACAAAAACGCTATGAAACAGAAAGCTTTAGCCATCTCTTTACCATTTTTAGATCACAATACGTAATCTTGTTGATGGTATTTTCGGCAAAATGTTTTGATTGGTTAAAAGCTGAGATGGGCAAACATTGTCTGCGAGAGTGTAAGTGCTGAAAGTGTCTCTGCTGTCACCGACAGTTGTCATCGTCTCTTTCATTCACTATGTTCTATGTTTTACCATCCAATAGATAATACTCCATGTAAACTGTGAAAAGAAAATTGAGAACTTTTAACGCAAAAATAGATCCCAAAAAAAATCAGTTCATAGAACTCGGTATTTTTCTCTCTTTCTATGAGTATACCAACCATTCTTTTGGTTATAATAGCCATTGGTTTATATGTCTTGCATTTTTTCTAATAAAAATAGGAAAAAAACTTTCTTTTGTACTCTAATGACATTGTCATGATTGTGGTCCGCAAATATAAAAAATGATGTCATGTAAAGCCATAGAATCTGATATCTTTTCGACTTGAAAGTAAGTCCGATACACAACAATAATTCTAGATTTTGGCATATTTTGATCCGTATATGAATATGAGGAAAATAGAGTAATGATATAAAAAGAGGGAAAGACGTGTGGAAGGATGAGAATAAATAAAGAGGGGAAATGGTTTCCAAAAGAAATTCAGTTTCCTATAAGAGTTGCGCCGAAAATATTCGTAAATGAATGAAAACCAGAATAGAAAGAGGCATAAAACTGTTTTCACGCTTCAATGCCTCTCAATTGCGATCCCATTTCAAAGCGTACGCCAATTCTGGAAAAAAGACGGAGATATGCGCTTATTCTTAGCGCAAAAATTTTCTTCTTTCGTTTTGGACCGAAAAAAACGTTATTATAGAGGCTATAAAAATGAATTCGAAGATGTTTCATGTAAGAGATTTTGTCACGAGTTTTGTTTGTTACAAAAAAAACTATTGTATTTGCACGCAAATATAACATTTAAGCGAATATAGATTTTATTACATTACGAACATTTGTGTTTTCCAGACAGTATTAGCGTATTTTATTACTTCACATTGTTTTTTCTAATATGTTTTAAATTAGACATAATTGATAAATTTAGTGCTGAACTGAACCTCAACCCTGGGTTTTCGGCAAAGCTTTTAGTTTTTGTTGAGCACACGAAACGACGAAAACTTCATTTCTCATTTAGATTACACATTTTTTATTCATGATTGATTACAGTTGCGAACAGAGAATACGGGGTAAAAACAATAGGGGCGATAAAAGTTTCGGTTATTCAACTTGTGCTGCGAAGATACTTAACCGTCACTGAATCTATCAGAGCATCAATTATGTATGTGTACGTGAAAAGCGTAATAACTCTTTGTTCGATGCGATACGTGACGGAAATGATACGTACAGCTAAATCATTCTATTAGATGGTCATAATTAATCTAAGCTTAAATAAAACTTCTATTTACTAAATTATTAGTTTTATCTTATATACTCGAAAAATTGCCCATACTTTTCGTTATGTCTTAAGAACGTTTTATAAATTCTTATATTTTATTGTTATTACTAATATTATTTGTTGGCTAAGTTAGTATCAAATAAAATAAATGGTAGGAGATATAAAGCGCAATACAATTAAGTTAAACTTTTGTTTTACGTGTGCATGTTTTAGCGCAAACTAAAATGGATTAGAATGACAGCAAATTAGTTGGAACTCGTAAGCAAAATAGCGCATAATAGCCATGAGTCGATTGATTGAATCAGCAATAATGAGAGAAAGAGCTCACTATTACAGTGCACAACAAATACAACGCTGTAGCGGTATTTCCAACAAAAGCTTTTAAATCGACTGCAATACAGATTTGTATGTTTGGCGAAATTTGTGCAACAAAATGCACCATCAAATCAATTAGATAATCATGAGAGACATGGGCAACAAACTCATGAGAGACTATTAGCTCTCCTTCCACCTATAGCTGTATAGCTCTCCATTTATATGATTGCTAACTGTTATGTTCGCTCAATCACACTCATCGCACATCTATTGTTTAATGATCAAACATAACTATGGATAATTTTCTTATAATTATATAAGTATATCTGTATTGCTGTATATCTTTATAGCGAAAATTCATTTAGTGTACACAAATAAAACGCATATAGCATTTTAATAAACATCTTACAATATAAAAGATTTTTAATTTTTCTAACATTTTTTGACGGTATTAGAAAATTTCATCTAAAAAAGTCTGTTTGAAAATTAATTTCGACCAGCTATTCATGTATCATATATTTTTGTGGTCATATTCATAATTATTGGAATCACAAAACACCAACAATAATAAATAATTTAACCATATTTGTTAAAATCGGTGCAACAATTCATATGGATTTATTTGTTGGATTGTCTGATAATAATATATGTTATATTTTATATTACTGCTGATTGTGATCAACGAAATAGTGAGACAATAGAAATAGGTTTACTACAAACTGAACGTGTGAGTTCCCATCAATTGATGAAACATTTGGATTCTATCAACAAATCACGTATAAAACTATTAAAACCAATGCATGTTATAGTTATAAAAACAATTTTATAGAATTGTGTTCAATAGGATTTGTTGGGTTTAGTACTGTATTTAAATGTGAAGACAAATGCCATAATAATGTTTATGCAATTAAAAAAATTGTTTTTAATCAAAAAATAGAGAAAATTGAGTTTTGCAAAATTTGCAATGAATTGAGTTTTCTATCAAAACTGAAAACTTATTTTGTTGTCAAATATGTTGATTCTTGGATTGAATTAAACTATTATTTAGATTCTAATAGTAGTGACAACCATATGGCAACTAATTTATTATATTCCGCTTCAAAAACTGAATTATTACACATTCAAATGAGTTGTGTTCACTTACATTGAGGAATGCAATCGATATTATAACTCGAGAGTGTATATCAGTTGACAATACATTATCATTAATTGGTTATTATATTTGTTCAGAATTATTGTATGAGATATTAGAATGAGTACTGTAACTCTGAATTAATTCGTACACGTGATTATGGGCTCTAAGCGTCACAATCCGTACGAATAGGTGCGTCGCGCAAACACTCAAACTCACTGTTAGTAAAATAAACCATAAACTTATTCATTAAAACTTTTTATTAATGTTTTATGTTTTTAACAATACAATCGAGTTGTGTTTCTAACGCTAAATTATAATTAAAAGATACAATCAAAATTAAAACTATTTCTAAAATAGTGATCAAAT
>JAQIXJ010000726.1:0-28296 GCA_034700185.1 Phthiracarus laevigatus | reverse complement strand
TTGAGCTTACAAATCCAAGCTCAAAAGATAGCGAGCTTCGAGCTTCATAATTACACTAAATCTTTCATTTGAGCTTTGTATTGAGCTTGAGCTGGCTTAAGCTAGCTTGTCTGGGCTTCAGCTTTCTGCCATCATTATTTAAAATCAATTAAAGTTTTAAAATTATCGTAAAAATTTTGATAATTCTTCAGTTAGTTAGCTTTTAGGTACATTTTTTAAGAGTTTAATCATAAGCAAATAATTTAATTGTGATTGCAAAATGACGGTTATAAAAACATGTATTTATAAGCAATTTTTAAGTTTGAATTAAATTATTCCGGTAATTATCGGTATTATGTGCAATTCGACCGATAAATATTTTTGAAAACGACGGTCATTACCGGTCACCACCGGTCTTATAACCGGTAATGAACTAGTCTACATATTTAGTACCATTTATTAAATGTCGATTTAAAAAATTGAAAATTCGTTTAATTCATTTACTTGAATTTTATTTAAATTAAACTTTAATCGGTTAAATAACTGTTTTTAATATAAATTAAAACAGTTTTGATCAATCGTTAATTAACGATTTTCACTTCCAACGTAGTGAAGTGGCTTCTATGCAAAGATTTATTTAATACGACATATGCCATAAAAATGACATTACTCTGTATATCCAAACTCTTGTATTTAATCAGATACAAGGTTTAATCTTTTCTGACTATTCTTGTGTTGAATTCTCAAGAAGGCTATTTTGTTAAATCCTTTTATTAATATAAGAAACAAACCCCCTTAATTTAAAGAATCTACTGACAGACGGGCTGAAATCCAAAATTTTATGTATCAGATAGAAATAATTTAGATTTTAAAAAATTATATTAAAGGAATCTTAAAATATTTTCAGATAATTTATTTTATAACCATTCTGATCACTGTTCATTGTCACTCTTGAACGTTTAAGAGGTTACAAAACCTATTAACCACTCCAAAAGATTAAAAATTACTTACTGTGCTCTCGATTGGATTTGCTTCATAATAAAGTCTTAAAGTTATTACAAATATTTTGATTCGTATAGTAATAATTGCGTTATTTGTTATAAGGTGCATCACGTGGATTCGCTTTTGTTGAATTTACGAACATTAATCACGCCATTCAATGGAAAGAATTGACAGAAGTAAGTGTGTTTTTTTATTTTTTCAAAAAATTTATTTTCGTTTCAATGATTTTCATTATAAAGAAAATTATAATAAACTTATCAAACAAAAGCACTTTAAACAATCTGCATTTAGCATACCTTGGGCAGAAAAAAGCTCATGGATCTGACAATCAATGCCTGTTTGTATGTCCGCATACAATCCTTATTGCACCTTTGAACTAATATTTTCTTATAATTTTAGTGTTGTAATACTCTGCTGGTGTAAAAGATTTAGCCTTCAATCTAAATGTGTTCATTGTTTATATCTAAAAATTTCGTTAGCAGAGTAGCAATTTATTTTATTTTTTAAAATTTTATTATTGTTACGTTTGTTTAATTAGATGATTTTTGATTATAGGGTGTGGTAAACTTTGGCGAAGAATGCCAGGCAACTGTTCATTATAGTATACCTAAAGATTCATTCGGCGTCGACAAGAATATCATGAAAAATGATTGGTGTTGTTATAAGGTATAACCTAATCCTTTAATGTTAATATCACTATTTAGTATTTTTTTTAGTGTGGTGTAAACAATTTCAAAAGAAGAGATGAATGTTTTAAATGTGGAACACCGAAAGAAGAATCAATGGCTAACGACACTGGAGAGGAGATTAGTTTAACACCCACTAACGGTAACGTTTCTTTTATTAAGACCCATTTATAGTAAAATCAAAAAATGTTTTAAATATTTTTGATTTTTTTATTACGACTCAAATTTAGTTTGAAAAGTTTAATAATACTTACTGTTGTAGCATTCATTTTTAAAAACATTTATTGAAATATTTATATGATTTTATTAAATATTATTGAAGATTATTGACAATTAAATTGATTTTTTAGCTTTACTATTGCGAAATTTGGCGCCGCATACGACCGAAGAACGCATTCTCACTATTTTGGGTAAGTTTAGTTAATGCTAAGCTATATGATTATTAAATTTTACGACTTTAATATACTGCAAATATTTATCGAAATTTTTTACGGTTCACGTTTAGAGCATTATTAAATTTCTAATTCTATATAAGTGTGTATCCATAAGTTCGCAGTTCACATAAACTAAAATAAAATTGACATGAATTGATAGAATTGAAAGTTTAATCTTCGTTCTTATACTTAGCTTTTAGGGTAAGCCATAAGTGAAAGATATAATGTGGACTATAGAAAGTAAGCTCTCAGTATATTGAGTTTACGTTTTATTTTTATAAAAAGTAAACAATTTAATGAAAAATAAAATTTCATCAGACAATTTTATAAGCTTATGCTTACAATTATAAACATACTGCGAAAAATTTCTAATTATTAATTTTAATACTTTATTACTGTACGTATACCGGTATGTGTTTTAAAATGATTAAAATTTTTAGGTTCAATTACCGCTCTTCCGATAAAATCGATACGAATTCTTAAAGATATAACCTATGGTGTGTCACGTGGGATGTGTTTAGTCGAATTGCACACAACACTTGAAGCGTCTCAATTGTTTACTCTTCTATCATCCATGAGTCCAGGATTTATTATCGATGATTTCCAAGTTTCAATTAATTATGGTAAACGAAACAATGCAACCGCTGCTCAAATCAGCACAAATGCGGCAAACGCTGCGATCGTGGCGTTAGCGGCAGCGCAATGGACAAACCAAAAAGACGAAGATAGCGATAAACCATATGATAACTGTTACGTTAACAATAAGTTTTCCTCGAATATACATGAAAAAAAGTCTTCAGTTAATATAAATGGCGTGGAATATCGAAAATACGAACCGCCTGTTGTGTCATCGTTTCAATTTGACGAGTCATCTGGTTATTATTACGATTCGACCACTGGATTTTATTACGATTCAAACACCCAATACTACTATAATCCACACACTCAACAATATATTTATTGGGATTCTGTGAACCAAACGTATCTGCCCGTCGAATCCACCACAACTCAACCGGTCGAAGATGAAAAGAAAGAAAAATTAAAAGATCCTAAACAAGATAAGGTTAAAATTGCGAAGAAAATCGCTAAAGATATGGAAAAGTGGGCGAAAACGTTGAATCAAAAGAAAGAAAGTGCGCGTTCTTGGATACCTGCAAATGAAGCGAGTGTTAGTCTTGAAACTAATCAATCAATTTATAGTTCAAAAAGTTCGACAGCAGATGCTGGATATTTAGTGTTAGAGCAGCACATATCGCAAGACGACTCCGAAATGTTTACTACTATTGACTCAAATAATTTAGATTTGAGAACTAATATAAACTTTGACGACAATAAGTTTCATTCATCTGTTTTACTAAACCCATATGAAATTATTAAAGCGGAAGAGCGGCGGTTAACTGATTGGGATAAGTTAGCGTGTCTTCTGTGTAAGAGACAGTTTTCAACACCCGAATTGTTAACAAAGCATCAACAGCTTTCTGACTTGCATAAAGTAAACATAAATATTTCGAGAGTTGATTTGTTTTCTGTTATATTTGTTTGGTTTATTATCATTAAATGCCATATTGTTAAATATTCATTTCTAGAGCAATATGATGATATTAAAACGTTCCAAGTTATCGGAAGAACAAATTGAAGAGTTGGAAAAAAGTGAGAGCGAGGTAATAAAAACTTATTGTAAATTGATTTCATTTTTTAACAAAAATTATTAATTTCGACATTCCTCGTGTTTTTATTAGGCTGGATATAGAGATAGAGCCAAAGAGAGACGAAAAAAATATGGCATTCCAGAGACACCTGAAATTAGTAAATTAAAAAGTAAATATTTGAGCGAATTAGAAGAGCGGGTAACCAATGAAGGCCCAGCGCCAGCAACTAATGTTCCCATTTCTGATGACAATATTGGTAATAAAATGTTGAAAGCGATGGGATGGGTATGAATAAGCTTATATTTGTTTTATATTTATTATAATAATTATACGCAAAATTATACGGTATACTGTTAATTGTAAATTGTTGTTTCTAGACTGAAGGTATGGGTCTGGGCAGGTCTAATCAAGGCATGTCTAACATAATAGAGGTGGAGATGAGAGTCGGAAGTGTTGGTCTGGGAATGCGAGCGAACACCAGTTCAAACTCAAACGAATCATATAAAGATGCTGTGCGACGCACTATGCACCAGCGGTTCAAAGAAATATCTGACAAGGAATGAGATACACACGCACTCTATTACGCTTTTATAGATTTAATATCTTATATTATTTGTAAATAAATTTAATTTTTCCAATAAATTTGAACATTAATTTTTTATGCAAAACTATATTTATTTTACTTTTTTTAGAAAGTTTGAATTCGTTAGTTTTATTACTTTTTTTTAACTTTCTTAAGTTTAATATAGATTTTTCGTATTTATATTTGAAAAAAACAAGTTTTTTAACGAGTTTTTTTAGTAATTACCAAAAGTCATACATTCAAATTAGACGTTTAGAATTGGTTAATAAAAATAACACAAATTTATTTGTTTTTCACTTATACATTCGCATTTTTTTGGAAACTAAATTCAAAATTAATATACTTTAATCAAAACATATTACCGATTTATGTTAAGAAAACATTACGCATAACAATGTTAATTATAGAAATGTATTTGTGATTTACACTAAGACTGGCGAAAACTATTTTGTTTAACTGTTGTGTATTGAAAAAATCTCGATTTAGAATATTAGCAAAACTGACTGTTAGCACATCTCAAGTTTTTTGCGTCTATAAATATATATACTGCACATGTAGAGTTGAGCTTAATTTCGTAAACAGATAACTGAAAGAAAGTTTGATGTCAATGCTTAATACATTGTTAAACTATTTTTTTATTTGCCGTGTGTTATCCCAAATCGTTTTTAGACATCAATTGCGATTCGGGTTCTAAACAAATATTTCGTTGTTAGATATTGTTTTTTTGTTCCAATTGTTATTAACGGTTAAAATAGTTCACCAAATATTGTTCTGCAAATGTCATCAAAGGTTACTCCACTGTAACGATAGCGTTATAACGTTTTCGTTAATTTATATTCAACTTAGAAGTAAGTTTTATTCTTTTTCGCATATCTTTACGCTTTTGACTTCGCTAAATCTCTTAAGTGCTGAGTAAGATAACTGTCTGGTATTATGTGTTCAAGTTATTGATCGTGTTGTGCCAAATGCCTAATAAATATCTTGTTTATCATATAACTCAACTTTTATGTTAATTGTTTTATCCCTTAATGATTCATTATTATTAATATAATAACGCAACGCATTTTAATAGAAAACAACAACATTTAATTTATATCATGTTAAGCGATAGGTCTTTATTTTTTGGAAACTACATTAATTCATCAGATAAGTCCGCAAATATGTTGTACAGAAATGATTTCTCTTCATCGCATTCGCATTCGCATTCCTACTCAAATGCTGGAAAATATTCTAGTTTTCGGAAAACTGGTCGAATGCATGCCACACCATCATACGAAAAATTAAACACACTCGATATGTCGAACCGATCGAAAAGTTTATTTGATTTATCAAATGAATCAAATTATACGCCTGCGGTTCGTATGTCATCCCAATTCATCGGTCATCGCAGTCAAAGCCGAAGTCTCCATTCAAACGAATCGTCAAGTTTTGCATCCTATAATTCTTCATACACGAGATCAAGACACGGACTAAATGGTCAGAGTTTTAACGACTCTTTTATGCCTGCGTCTCACTCGCCGACTCCTCCTCGATATCTGGAGTCACCAATGTTGAGTAAGCGGTATCTATTTGGGAGCACAATTAACTCTTCTCCTGGAATCTCTTCTTTAACGAATCCAAGATTGAACTCTTTGCTGACAAACAGATCTCATTTGACAGGAATGAAGCAATCGTATCATATAACTTCATCATCATATTCCGCATCCCATGATATTTATAGGCCACGCATCCGTGAAAGGCCTTTGTTATCTAAAATATCTATGTCTAGAAAATCGCGCCCAACCTTATCACAGAGCAGCTACAAAACTGAAAGTCAATCGTCTTCCACGAGTTCAATCAAAGAAAATGGTACGTCTACTCCGGAGAGAAAGGAGAGTTTAATTTTGCTCAGTCCTGAACGGAAGGAAAGTTTAAATCTATTTATGAGGAATAGAGTGATAAAGTTTAAGGAACATAACTTCGAACTCACACCATCGCAAAGACATGCGTCTATTAATTGGAATCTCTCGAAAAGTTATGTCAACCGAAAGATAAAAGTGCCGGAATCGCCTATTGTCGAACGCACTGAACTAATTCGGGAAAATGAAATTTTCGAACCGATTAGTGATCATTTGCATGAACCTGTTTATGAAGACGTGAAATGCAGCAAATGTGAAGTTTTACCATTGACTACGAATAAAATGAAAAATGATATGGAAGTCGACTATAGATTATCGAAGGACGATATGATCAAGAAAAAAGGTAAAGCTGTATCGGAAGACGTGAAATGTAATAAAAGTGAAGTTCTACCGTTGAAAAAGAAAAAATTAAAAAATGAGATTCAATCGAAAGATAATGCGCTGAAGGAAAATATTGTTAATAAAAAAGTCAAAGTTATACCAGAAGATGCGAATCGAAATAAATGTGATACTTTAGCTTTGAGCGCAGATAAAACTCCAAATGAGATCAAAGTTGACTATAAAATATTAAACGATAATATCGTTAAGAAAAAAGGTAATGCTATATCGGAAGACGTGAAAAGTAGCAGAAGCGAAGTTTTGCCGTTAAAAAAGAAAAAATTACAGAACGAGGTCGAACTTAACGATAATATATCAAAGGAAAATATGGTTAATAAAAAAGTTAAAGCAATGTCAGATGATTTGATGCCTTTGATACCTAATAAAAGTGAAGTTCTATCTCCAATTAAGAAAAAAATGCAGGAAGATATTATCGATAATAACGATAATAAAATTAAATCTAACGATACTGAGATTAAGAAAAAACCAAAAGCTAAACCCAAACTCCCAAAAAGAGTGCCAATTTGTAAGGACGGAAACGTTGTAATCGATAAACTGCATATCGGGACAACATCGAGCGAAATGGTACAAAATCTTATCGTCAATACAAGTGTGGACCAATTACTTCAAAAAACTGATAATAAAGCTCTAAAATCAAAGGACAGAAAAGGAAAAAAGCCCGTCACTGATGAACTGAAACCACCTAAAAAGAAGAAAGCAAGAAAAAAAGATATCACTGATTTAAAAGATGCTAATAAAGGTTTGTTGGTTAAAATTGTTTTTCAATGTTTTATTTTTATATGGCCTATAATTTAAAAAGATGAGGTGCAAACAAGTGAAGATAAAAAGATTAGTGTCCCTCAAAGTGATCAAAATAAAGTATTATTGGGAGAAAAAATTGAAAACAATGTAAATATTGAAGTATCAAAAGTTAATTTTAAATCAAAGTCATTACAAGAAACAAAAAGGGAAAAAGAAAACTCAACAAATGTTGAGTGCGAATTGTCTGATAAAGTGGATCAACACAGTAGTTATGAAACGGAGACGAAGAAAATACGTTCGTCCGAAATTAAAACCACACCTAAGCGGATACGGTTTAGGAAATATACAGTTGAGGATTTTAATTTACTTAAAGTTCTGGGTCGAGGAAGTTTCGGAAAGGTTAGCGTGAATAACTATTCAACACACGAACAATGAAAACGACTGAACAATGCGAAATAAGTTTATGTATTTTTTTTTTGTAACATTTCAGGTATTTTTGGCTGAATTGAAAGACTATGACACTTATTTCGCGATCAAATGCCTTAAAAAACATTCGGTTATTGAAGACGATGATGTGGACAGCATTATGATTGAAAGAAAAGTTTTAGCTTATGGTAGCGTTCATCCATTTATTTGCAAATTATTTTGTACATTTCAAACTGAGGTACGAATTAGCTATTTTAAATTTTATGTTTAATTTCACAAAATCAAACCAGCAATTATTAATTTTTTTATTTACAATTATGATATTTATAAATGCGCAATAAAATATACTGCTTATAAAAAAGTTTGCTATAAGAATCCTGAAAACAAATCATATGAACATTTACCGTATTTTGAAACGTTATAAATAGTATTACATATAGTATTGCAGTAAACAAGTACGATATATATATTCCCTATGCAAGTGAATTATGCTATTATTAAATCGAGTAAATGTCTTATATTAATTAGCATATCAAGAAAAATGAAAAAATTTTGATCGTTAAAAATACTTTATATATAAAGATTAAACCATAAATTAGATCTAAATTGCCATTATATTCAAAACGTTTCCTCAGATAATAAACCAGTTTATTGAGTTTATGTTGAATTTGGAAAAATAAAAAATTTAGTGTCGCAGTAGTTGCCAAGTTTTTTAATTTTTTTCAACCGTTACAAATTAACGATGTACTGTAGAAGTTTTTATGCTTACATCTGAATTATGACATTGGAATATCTATTATTTTTTATTTTAAGTTTAATATTTTGTTGAATTTGTTTTGGTATTTTAGTTTTCAAATTAAAGTTTTATAAAACTACTTCGGTATTTAAAAAGTTTGTGTGCTCATACTCCAACCGAAATGTCTGTCTAAATTTTTTTTAGTTTTGTTGATTGTATAATAAATTCGAATAAATAGAAAAGTTCCGTATTAGCAGCTGTTGCTATTTTAGCTATTTTAAAGTTTCAAAGGTTAATGAACACTATTTGTTCATTTTAAATTCAATGGCATTTAGCGTAACGTTAATCTATTAAAAACGTCGAGTTTTCGCGTGTGCAGGAACAGTTAAAATAATAGCGTTTTGATTAGATATAGATGATTGTATTTGTATGTTTATATTGAAACAATATTACTTTGGGGATCTAAGTTCAATTTATTCAAATTTAATTCGCACAGTAATTGAGAAATTGGGAATATTTTAAGAAATCCAATACAAAGTGCTTTATTAAGATTAACAATATTACATGTAATTGGTCGTGTGAGACGTGTTTTCCCAACGACTTTTGTGCCCAGACATCAAAAATGAAAAGTTCTTCTACTATCGATACGCATTATTCACATTTTCGGTTTAAAGTTTTATTGCTTTCAATTATGCTTTGAACTTATATTGCTTGGTTTGTTTACCAATTTTGAATAATAACATAACGATATATTCATAGAGAGCTCACTTTTTCAAACTGAATCCAATTCCCTAATTCCCTTCTCCTGTCCTCGTTTCCTCTCAAAACCCTTTATAAATATAAAGAAAAGTTAAAATCCATTACTTTCCAAAGGTATTCAAAATATTACTAAACGACATTATAAACTGAATATTCCTGTTTACAAAAAAGTTAACAATTTTTGATGATTCAAAATTGGTAAAGAAATTGAAAAATATTTTTTTCTTTTATATGTTCCAATGATCATATAATTTTGAATATAATGTGTAAAGTTTATTCTACAGAATTTTTTATTAGATTAACTCTTATCTTAATATAAACCTCATAGTTAAGGATAAATCTAACATAGAACGAAATGCTTTTACGAGATCAATAACGTTATTCTTTCTTAATTTTTTTCTTTATTGCAGTTTTCGTCTTAGGTTTTCTTTTTCGATTCTGTTTCTGTTTAGGTTCCTCTATTTTACGGTTAAAAAAGAATAAAAAAAGAATTAAAAACAAAATTAATCTTTCACTTTCATATCTCGTAATACATGTACTGCATAATGCCTACCGTTTCTAAGACATATCAGTATAATATGATCACGAATATAATATAATTTCAAATAAATCAAAAATAAGATAAATAAATAAATCGGTCAAACATGTTTTTATCGTACGCTTAAGTAAAATAGATTCTCCTAAGTCACATAAAGCTAATAATTTCGATTTGATCAATAATAGGGTTATTTATGTTTCGCAATGGAGTGGTGCAGTGGCGGTGATTTGATGTATCACGTTCAAAAATATGGTAAATTTAGCGAAGACAAAGCGAGGTTTGTTGTTTAAAGTTATTTATATTAATGAATATGTTTGCCAAAATCTTTTCAATCAATTAATTCCTTGTTCTAAATTTAGTGATTGTGTTTGTGTGTCACAGTTTAGTTTATCTTTGATCAGGTCTTATGCATTGTTTCATTATTTTTTCTTATGGGACGCTATTTTTGCAATTAAAAAATTAAATAAATTTCATCTAAACTTGACATTTAAATCTCACAAGACCTCAATTAAAATTACTCATATTTAATAAAAAAAATAAAAAAATTCTCAATTGCTTCCAAAATAATAAACATTAAAAGTTTAAAAGGTTACAGAGTGTAATAAAAATATTTGTTTACACCAAAAAGTTTGCAAAAATTTGTATGTTCGGCAAAATCTGTAATTAATTGTAACCATTAAGCAATATGTATGCGCTTGTTTAAGAATCTTACGCATTCCGTATTATTGATTACGTATATCTTTTAGATTTTATTTTCGCTATAATTTTTTTGATGTAAGGCTTATTTTTTATATCGGAACTAAAGCGGTAATAAAAAAAGATGCCTATTTACCATTTATTTACCAAACAATGGTGAAATTACAAAATAAAACGGTGAGCGTAAGCTAAAGAAGTTTGAGCACCAAGATTTTGAAAACTTTTAATGTTAGCAGTAATCATTGCTTCAGTTAACTGTCATAAGTTTCATAAAAATTAATTATTACTAGAAAATTCGAATCATTTTAGAAACGGAGTGCCAATAAATTATACTTATTAAGAACATTTAATCTATGTATCAACACTGAGCTTCAAGCTCAATGACAAAAAACTTGGTTTCGAGCTCAGCTCAGAATAAGTAAAGCTCATTAGAATTCAATAACCACTTATAATTTTCTCCCCAGATTTTATGCAGCTGAAATATTATGTGCGTTTACATTCATGCATAAAAAAGGCATTGTATATAGGTATGTATATATATATGTTTTGGTAATATTTTAACATTAATTCAATGACAACAAATTTATTTATAAATTTAATTTGTAGAGATTTAAAATTGGATAACATAATGGTTGATAAAGAGGTGAGTTTGTACAGCTATTAACCAAAATTAAAATTGACTAAGTTTACCCTTACTCTAAGAGTGTGTTGCGGATGCGGATATGTCGGTGTGTGTGTGTGCAAGACGCAGAGAGAGAGAGAGAGATTTTGCCCTAATATTCTGATAATAAGAATAGTACCATATACTAGAGAGCTAATATAGTATATATTGCAACATCATAATTATCTAAATTATCCAAATCAATATCCATAACAAGTGCTGTAATCAAAATAATTATCAATTTTTTGTTTTAAGAATAAACTTGTCTTCTAAATTCAGTAGTTCTGATAGATTTGGATTTTACGAATTTAGAATTAATTTATTATATTACTTGTTTGAAGTTGCTTAATTACCCTATTTTATTGATGAAATTTTGATGGATTCTATTATCCATTATTTTTGAAATTCAATTTTTTTCTTAATATTCTATTTTTTAGTATTAATATTTTATTTTTAAATAAAACACATTAATATTTCGGACAATTTTTAATACACCCCTTATTATTGGAATATAAGGGGGTAATAAAATAGAGATTTACATAATTAAAATTAATAATATATCTGCTATTAAATATTCCACGACCTTTCAATTTATATTTTATAAATTAAGTAATTAAAACATATTTTTTAAGGGACACATAAGATTAGTGGATTTTGGAATGTGTCAAGGTAATTATCAATTTGCTTTGCTTCTACAGTACAGTATAGCTTTATTTTCGATAATTTCTAACTTTAACATTTTTTACCTTACATTTTAATTTTGCTCTTTTTTGGATCAAAATTAATCACTTTTATGAGTTTATATTTTAAAAGTTAGACAAATATAGATTCAAATTTAGGCTCTTAAATATAATTCATATTTAAATATTTTACAACTGATCAGAAAGTGAATTACCTAAGAATATTTATTTAATAGTGAATAAAGTTAGCGTTATTTCATAGTGGAAACTGAATGGGTTATAGGGTGAGCATAGGTTAATTGCATGGTATTGAAATACCCAATAAAACTCCTGCTACTAATGAAATCTCGAAATTAGTCGCTTAAACCATGAAATTTTGGACTCCTTAACAGATTTATAAGTTTCGACTTCAACTTTGCAATTGATTTAAATGATTCAAATACGAATATATTAATAACAAATTTTATTTAAATATATTACAGGAAAAATTTATCGAGAAGAACTGCTTCCTTCAAACTTTTGTGGTACACCTGAATATATGGCACCAGAGGTCCATTATTGCGTTAAACTTATTGTTCAAATGATTTATTTTTGCATTAATTTTTAGATAATCAAAGGTGTTAAATATAACCACTCCGTAGACTTTTGGTCTTTTGGGGTTTTATTATATGAAATGGTAGTCGGAATATCGCCTTTTCAAGGTTTAGAAAAATTTTAAATATATAAAGTGTATACGTAAAAATAGACAGTTATGATTTTTAATGAATACTTTATTGTAAAAATTAATTTAATTAATTACATTATTAGAAACGTTTAAAGAAAATATTAATTAATTTTGAATAGGCACTGATGAAGATGAATTATTATGGAATGTCTGTTACGAAGATGTAAAATATCCACGTTATTTAAGCCAAACTATTGTCAATTTTTTGTCATTAGTAAGTTTTTTAATTCATTTAGTTCTTTGTTTAATACGACATTTGAAATAAAATCATTGTACAGCTAATGATTAAAACACCAGAAAACAGACTTGGAATGCCGACATGTAAATCAGGAGACATTTATACGCACCCATTTTTTCTGGGAATTAATTGGGAAAAAGTTGAGAAGTGCCAATTAGAACCACCATTTGTGCCGCAATTAGTAATTATTTTTCATTACAGCGTTTGATTAAAAAAATATAATTTTTCACCTTCAATATATTATAGAGCTGTGATGCGGATGTTCGTTATTTTGATGAAGTATTTACTCGAGAAGCGGCACACATGACTCCGATCGAAGAAGAAATTATCAAATCATTTGATCAAAATGTATTCACAGGTTTTAGTTATACGAATCACAATATGACTGATTAATATAATTTTGTTGAATAATTTTCAGTACAATTTTTATTTATTATTCTTACATAATTTTCTTTATAATTAAATCTGATTTTTATACTTTTCAGAGAATCAGTATGAATTTTGTAGTTACCGTACTATTATTTTTTTTTTGAAAAAATTATATGGTTTAAAGAATGAGTTTAAAATTACTTAATAACTATATTGATCTAACTTATTGAATTTTTTTGATTCAACTGATGTTTGACTAACATTTGAAATTCATTTGTACATATTAAAAACCATTGTGACAATTGCTCAGACTTTAGTTTTTTTAAATTTTTTTAAGTTGAATTCTTTCCTACTAAAAGTTTTTTTTTGATACTGTAACTTCTTAAACTCACTATTGCTTTCTAAAATATACTTAATTTAGATTCAGTAATCTATTCATCAATTTCTGATTTCAGCTTTCCTTGAAATTTTTATTTCAATTCAAATTTGCATTTAAAAAGGCATTGAAATTTTTTCTACTTCTTGTCTGAAGCAAATAGTGAGAGAAGCTAACTATACATTTCACATTTTTCTTTTTAATTTAATCGTTATTAAAGGTTAAATTATCTTTATAATGAATTTAAACTGTGTTTCGAATTACTAATTCATATTTAATTCATATAATGCACATAAAACCGTTTGAAATTAATTGAAATTAGTTTTATTCAACGCTTCGTTAAGTGTAATTATATTCCGAGAATATTTTTAAAAAATAATTTGACACTGAAAAAAAGAAAATATTGATTTTTTGTTTGCAAAAAACCCAACTCATTAAAATTAATTAAAACTTACATTTAAATCAAGATAATATTTATAGTTGTTTCTAATTATATCCGTAAAATTAAAAAAAAATGTTACCCGTATAAACTTTTTTTTAAAATTAAGACATAATAATAAATTGAGACATAAATACCCAAATTAATTTGTTTTAATTTAAATAAAATTTAATTATAGTTTTGTTTAACAACTTTTTAAAAGGTTAAATATATTAATTTATTCAATATCACAATTTCTAACAAAAACCTTTGAAAACAAACATTAAAAGTTTAATTACAAAATTCGATTCAATAAAAATGCGATGATTTATATTCGTAACAATTCGTGAAGTTTTAGTTTCATAAAAATGATTAGAACAACAGTAAAAAAAATTAAATACATTTCTAATAATGTGTGTGTTTGTGTTATTGCACTTTACTGCGAATGCGATTTATATGGCTATTAATATTTTCGGTAATGATTCTGAGGCAGATTAGTGTTGGATTCGATTGGAGGCGATTTACTGGAATGCGCTGAAAAACGACTGTGTGGTCGCGATTGAGGCATATGTGCGTAATGATCGCTATCATTACCACTAAAAGAGCGGTGAGAATTAAGTGGCGAACCACCTCCTGATGCATAACCATTTTTGTTCAACGAAGTTCTTGAGCCATAATGAGATGTGGGACTCCAATCAATCTTATATGGGTCGTAATCCTCGATCTCTGAAGGCTCTTTCTCTACGACCTACACGTGTACGAAATCAAATACGTATTGAATTTATAGCAAAGATTTTCTAGCAAAGTATCCGCTCATTTATACCTCTGTTTTGATGCACGAACATGAAAGCGATGAACATAGGAATATGTTCACCAAAAGCATCGTTAATAAAAGTATAGCCAGACATATGCACAAAGCGATGAGCCACGGAAACCTCCATTCTGTGCATTCTTCGATGTATAATGCTATTAACGATTACGGATTTAATTTTAATTATTTAGATCTAATTGTATAAGTAATTTGGTAAAAATGTTATAATTACCGGACAGTTGTCCAGGTTCTATAACGTAAACTGTTGTGGACGCAACCAATTCTAATTCATTGCTATTATTTTGTTGATTTGATCCTTTAAAAGCACTGCCATCTTCGCAGTACGTTCCACACTGGCCTTTACATAAGATTATATCGCACTGAATATGCATTTTACTGGTTTCCACAAATTTGAACATCGAATATATGGTCGCTTCTGCATAATTTGTTTGATTGTGAGTGAATGGCGATATAATATTAAGTTTGGGACATCTATTTTGAAAAATGATTGATTTTAATAAAAGCCGGATAACATATTTATTATATTAAGCTTCGTTACCCTTTGGAATCAATCAATTCGACATCTGAAGTATTGGCTGCAAAGCTGAAACAACTTTTTACGCTTAAGTTGTATTCCTCTAATTATAAATATCATTAAAGTAGTAAATTTATATCATTAAATTACTATACTGTTTGTTAATTACCGTCTGGACTAGAAAGTTCAGCTCTTAGAGTATACTGATTTCCGTGAACTAATCGCATAATTTTTTGTCCATTTTCCAAGAATTTGAGAGATACCCGCGATAACTCATTGCTATATAAATTTAAAATATTTTTATGAAATTAAATTACACATCGCGTAAGATTGGTGCCTATATGTACTGTACTTCAAATACATGTGACATTTGCTATAAATTTAAAGTTTTTTAAACGCAAGAGTCAGTGAACCAATTACATTAAAAAAAACCTAAATTTAGCTGAGATGGCACATAGCATCATCATTATAGTGTATCACTCTATTATAGTATAGCTTACCGTGCATTTTTAAATCCTGACTGTGCACATGTTATTAAGAAAAACTTATCCTCTGACAATTCTAATGTTCTGTGAAGACGTACTGAGAGCGCTACTCTTCTTTCTTCTGATCCCTAACAATGCAATATTAATCATCATTAATCACGTAATGGAAAGTTTTTTAACGCTACATTTTTACTCTTCAATTCTGATTTTTTTAAATCTATTTAATTTTAAGATTGTTCTCAAAATTAAGAGTATTATAAAAATAAAAATCTTAAGTAATCTTTTGATCAATTATATAAAGCGATCTTTGTTCTGCTATTTTATTTTGTTTATTATTGTTCTCTTTTTCACAATTTACTTGTCATCAAATATATCACCATTCAAACTTAATATTAGGTTTAAGCTGGCAATTATGTAAACTCATTGTGAAGTGTGAGAGAATATTACTATTTTAGGTTTTGAATAAAAATATTCGACACACAAATCTAAATTGCATTAATTGGCGCAACGCTTCGAATTGGAAACATCTTGACTTTTTGTTTGAAACAATTTAATATAAAACGAAAAGGGATGTTAAATATTTTTTTTATTTTAAATAAAATTAAATATTTTCAAAACGATTTCATTAAAAATTCGTAAAAACTGTATTATAAAAAATGTAAAAGTTGTGCGCAATGAATCATACGAGTTAGTTGTAGAAAACTTTATTAAAAATTAAAATCAAAACAAATATATACGATTAATCAAATTTTTTAAGTGGTTTTCTCAGTTTTCAAGAAAAGTTAGCTGAGCTTCTGGATTGGACAATGTATGCTCGTCTGTCAGTCTGTGTGGTCAAACACTTAACTTATTTTGATAAACGAGTATTACAAGTATTACATGTAAAAGTGAAAGTGAACCGTTTATGAGTTCATTCTAGTTTTCATGATTTTTATTCTAGTTTGCACGTCTTTCATATGTAAGGAATTTACTTTTCACCATTGCGTATCTAATTATTTATGTATTTTAATTTTATCTCAAAAGTTGAATTATTGGTCGTGTTTAGATAATAATTTAGCACAAAAGAAGACTAGCTTACTATTTACTAAATTATAACGAGGTGTTTGCGATAATTTAGATATTGCAAGCTTATTACCATTTTAAACAGTCACATATAGGTGACGCAACACACCGCAGAAAACCTTGTCTTTGAATATTTAGTGTTACGATAGTATTAATAGCTAGCTATTAATTTGTAGTCACATCATAAACAAAATAATTAAACGATTTGAAATTGATTACTACAATCTTTACCATAAATAGAAATTTAATGAAAAAGACAAGATATAAGAATTTAAATGTGTAAACATAAATTAGAATAAACTATGTTTGAATATTGTTGAATCGTTTGCGTATTAAATTTGACTATCAACTTCAGATAAAAATATTAAAACCCAAAATTTTAATCTTTATAAATAAAAATTTGAAAATGTCATGTTTCATTTTCATGTCTGCAACAATTAAAGCAGTGATGTTCTTGGTTCGATATGTGTAAAGCATTGTTTTATACTTCGATAGTGCACTGTAAACGCACACACAGTCCCAAAGATTTAAGTATAAAAATGAACGCTAAGTGGCGGAAACACTCACGCCAAGAACATCACTGAATTAAAGCCTCAGCTTTTATTCAACTTAAAAATTTAACTTCTTGTTTTCTATTACTATTGGAAAAACAATATTACGTAATTTCCCGGACTTTATCACAATAAAGAGTTTCGGGAGTTTCCAGATAAATTGAACTTTATATATGCTAAAAAATAACTGCGATTAATCCAAGGGTATTTTAGCATAAAATTTTATACAAAATTGTAATGTTGATTACAACTTCTAACCGTAAGTTTTCTCACGCTTTAATATATTCTCTGAGAGTGTTAATTAGATTTAACATTGGATAAAAAACTTAGCACTTATCGATAAAAACATGGTTTGAAATTTAAATTCAAACTTTGAATTTAAATGTGAAAAGTGAAACGATTTGAGCGCATTAACCACTTAAAGATATTAGTAAAAATTTATGAAAATCACCTTTAATTTATGAATTCCACAATAATTTTTATCATCTACTTTTGCGAGTAAATTAATAGATAAAGTGGTGTTTAGACTGCCATTGCCATATGCAAGACACGGGGATTTGCGAAAATCACGGGTATGTATGAGACCATTGAATGGTTGACTTGTTATGACAGTGATGTGCATCGCATTGCGTTCACACCGCGCTGTTACAGATGGATTGAATTCTTGCTCATTATTTAGCGTTTGTGCAAAAATCTGCAATTAAAAAGCGTTCAATTTTTTATAGCATACAGTAAATTACTATAAAACTTAAAATGTATCAAAGTATGCGATGTGGAGGAGTGTATTAACCTTCAATTTTAGCTTTAAATTCTTCATTTGTAATTTAGGTGTTGCCTGAGTTTTGGAAATAATCTTACTTTTTTTTAATTATGGAGTTATTTAGGTATTAATATGGGTATATCCTTGACATTTAATCTTAATTCAAAATTTAAGAGCTATTATTATATTATTTATTTAGTGTTATAGAAACTATATTTTAAAAAATAACTAGTTTAATTCCTAAGTTTTTAAATTATGTTTACTGTAATATATTTTTACGATATAAGTTACAATTAATTTAAAAAATAGTAAACATTATAATTTTGCCAATTTAAAAAATATATTTAAATTTAAAAAAATCTTACCAATGAAATAGTGTGGATATAAATAAAAGTAAAGCATATAGACTTCGGAATTAATTTGCAGTACCGCTCAGTCTCAAACATAATTGATTTTAATGTGAACGTTCAACATTTGGGAAAATACGCGAACATATCTTCATATTATGGTCGATCTTCAATACACTAAATATAAACTGATAACTTAACAAAATGATTTAACAAATCAAATAAATGATGGATTCAATTGTTTAATAAACAAAATATCAAGCAAACAGCTCTGTGGACATGGATTCAGTGATGCACCCACTTTTTCGTATCTGTAATACTACTAACTGTAAACGTTGAAAACAGGTATTTCAACTTTTATGAAACGAATTGCGTATTTTATATGACCCACTAATGCTAACTCAGTAACTGACTGAACGCAAAAAAAGCAAACTTCCCACTTCTAATTGAATGAAGATCTACGCTATTGGTATGGCATGTGTGCAACATTTCGATCGTGCACTCCGTCTAACTCATCACTACTAACGCATGTGAATGTTTTTAATCGCGCCAATCCAGACATCCACTAATACTTAGTTTTCCATATTTTAGTCGAAATTCAATTTGTTTGGAATTTTATTGAAATTTATTTTCGCTTAAATTTCAATGTTTCGCGTATTAAACTAAACGCGAGAACGTATTCGCAAGATAGACGCGATTAGTATTTACGCAATAACATACGTTAGTCTAAAAATAATGATGATGTACAGCGTATAGCAAATTAATGGTGATATTGTAAATAATGAGAACGTATTCACCATACGATGACACGGTTTCAACTATACTTACTGCTTATATTTTTTGGAATGTGTGCCTTATTATTCGAGTCTCTACTTTATTCGTGGCCGTTCGCACTCAAATACGGTACAAACCAATCGATAAACATTTTTCTCAAATCTAGTTACGAAACTAACCGTAAGTGAGAGATGACTTTACAAATAGTACAGTAATATTAATATTAATTTTAATGTTAATAATTTGTTTTGTTTTGAAATACTTCAGAAGAAACGTCCGAACCATACATTTCAGGTCATATGAAAACTAATTCTAATCACTTACCGATTGTATTAACTAAACTGACACCGAAAGGCAAAACTAAGGCGAAAAATCAAAAACAAAATGAAAATAAAGTTTCGGAAAATTCTAAAACGTTGGAATATTTAGCGGATGCGAATAACTCTCCGCCGTGGTCTTACGATCGATTCATCGCTAATATGACGCAACTCGTTAAATCAAAACCAGATCAACAGAAATTTCGGTCATTCTTGATGTCTGCGTTCAATCCATTAAACTCTCTTCCGGTGATCGAGCCATCAAAAGTTAAACGAGTTATGTTATTCGCTTATTTCCGTTCGGGATCCACATTTGTCGGCGATTTGCTCCAACAAAATTGGAAAAGTTTTTACAGTTTCGAACCACTTCACTACATGTCTGATGGGATTCGTATCGACGATCAAAGAGTTGACGAAGCGATTAATCTAATCGACAATTTATTTCGATGTAATTTCAAAGACTTGAGATTTTACGCGGAATGGGTGAAAATATTAAAGAACCAATTTCTGTTCAAATGGAACAAATTCTTATGGGGTGTTTGCAGGTTTAGGTTAGCCACTTGCTTCGAACCCAGCTTTCTATCCCAAGCGTGCCAAAGAGCCAGAGTTCACGTGATTAAAGTCGTAAGACTTCATATGAAACACTTGAAGTCACTGATGCCAAAAATTATAGACCTTAACGTACACGTGGTTTATTTGATTCGTGATCCGCGCGGAACATTACACTCACGTTTGAAGTTGGGCTGGTGTACCAAACAGACCAATTGTACGGATGTTGACGCCCTATGCAACGAAATGACCCAAGATATCAACCACTTTAATGAACTTCAGATATTATATCCAAATAGATTTACGTTAATTCGGTACGAAGATCTGTCAACGAATCCGGACAGCGTTGCGAAGGTGTTGTTTGATAAATTGGAACTTCCTTTTACGCAAAGCGTGCGACGATATATCAAGTCTCATACGAATGCGTCCGTTTCCTCACATCCCGACCCTTATTCCACTAAAAGAAATTCGAAGAGTATCGCTTATGAATGGAAGCAAATGCTCAATTTTAGTGATATTTTGCACGTTCAACGCACGTGCAAACATTTATTACAGCAATTTAATTACAAATTTATAAATCAAAGTAATATAATACAAAATAATACAAAAACTATGATCGATAATGGTTAAGATTTATAAGTCATTTATTTTATGTTTGTTTATGTTTCATATCTTAAATTTATCTTATATTCAATTTTTTACCAAAATGAGATTATTTTTACTATAATCGGTATTTAGCGGTAAATTAAATCGGAATTCAAATTTTCAGTATTATGTTAATCGACGAAGTATTTCAAAACTTTTAAGTATACGTTATACCCGTACAAACTTTTAATTTGTGTGTTAAACAAACAGTAACTGTAAATATTTTATTACTGCCAATCGTTTATCATACACGTCCAAAATTGTTGAGTTATTGATTTGCAGGGAGAATATTAAAGAAATAAGTGATGCCGTCATAATAGTGAGATTATTTTATAATTGTTTTTATAATTAAAAGAAAAAATAGATATGTTAGAGTTTATTTAATAAAAAATAAGCATTTAGCGTGCATTGAAAGAATTTTGTAAAGGTTTAAAAAATTTGTAAATAAATGGTATTATGTATAATAAAGTGCAATATTTTTTTGTGAATTTGTTGGAAATAATAAATTACAATAATTGGTTGACTTTGAATATCAAAAATAATCAAATTGTTACACTCGCTATATTTTAAGAGAACATTTTTCTATTTTACTGTTGAGTTACTTTAAAAATTTATTAAATAGTATAAAAAAGCAATTAATTTTTAAAAAATTATTTAATTATAATCTCATGATTAAATTGATTAACATTGAATTTTTATTTTTATTGGCCTCTTTCTTAAATATAGCCGTTAATATTCTTTAGTATCTGTTAGTAAAGAATTTCAATTATTTGGCTCATTTTGAAAAAGTAAGCTTTAGGAATAGACATGACATGTCTGTATGTCGTTCTGTAGACTTTTTTTTATTGAATTTCTTCAACTTTTAAATTCTTTATTTTAATAAAGATATTTTTTTAAATAGTTTGCTTTTTTCAATTTTTATCATTTTTATTGCTAAAGTACATTGTAGGAAAAAATCTTCGGAGAAAATATACTATGAAAAAAACTTAAATAGTAAAAATACATTGTTGGTAAAAATTATTGTTGAAAGGAGAAATAATTGATAAAATCGAAGAAAAGTGTTTAATTGAAAAAATTTCTTTTTAGCTCACTTTTTTTTGAAAAGGCGAACTTAAGGATTTGACAATGTCTGTCCGTCTGTAAGGGTGTTCGAAGAGTTCAAATAAATTATAATTTAAAAAACACTGTTAGAATCTAATACAATACTAATTTGTGGTACCGGGCATCATGTTTTTCACAATCGATATTAAAATCTTTGGCATATATCCGTCATGCAGAAAGTGGCGATATGTGTTAATGATTATGGTTACATCTCGATGGTTGTTAGACGCTGTTATGCCACCTGTGAGAATCAAACATAATACCGATTTGTGATCACTAACTATATGCTGTCTACAATCAATGCTAACTTCTTTGGCACATAGCCGTCAAGTAGGCAGTGGCGTTATGTGTTTCTGACCTGGAAGGTTTTTTGTCCACTTTGTTGCCTTAAAACCACGAGTTGATGTAATTCACCTACTAAACACAAAATGACAATGGTCAAGGATTAGGAATCAGTTATTAACAAGTCGACAGTTTTATATGGTCAGTTAATATGGAAACGGTTTCAATCATAAAGGTTCTTAAGCATATGTTACAATTATGCCACCTGTTAGAATCTAACTCAGTAAATATTTGTGGTAGTGAACAATATATTGGTCAAATTAGATACTAACATCTTAGGTAGATATCCGTTTATTAAACTGTGTCATGTGTTTCTGAACTCGAGAGTTCTGTGTCAAATTTGGTACCTTTAAGCCACGAGCTGATGGAATAAAATTACCTAACACAAAAGAACAATGGTAGAAGATTATGAATCATATAATATCAAATTGCCAGTATAAGACTATATGTTTTACAGAAACGGTTTCTTTCAAAGGTTATGTTAAAACGTTTTTGTCTTGTAAAACGTCTAGGTTCTCTAGTTTATCTAAACATTTTGCCAATTGGAACATTAATAACAATAAAAACTTCATTA
Organism: Phthiracarus laevigatus; assembly: GCA_034700185.1. NCBI lineage: Eukaryota > Metazoa > Arthropoda > Arachnida > Sarcoptiformes > Phthiracaridae > Phthiracarus > Phthiracarus laevigatus. The sequence goes on along the minus strand of JAQIXJ010000726.1, from coordinate 5,451 downwards.
TTTAATTACAAAATTTTAGTTTCTCTAAACTTGTTGGAGTCTAATGTCAATTATATTTTTAACTAATAACAATTTTTAAATTAAATGTAATGTTCAAGTAAAATAAAACTTCTGTTTTTGCTATCAAATAAATTCAGTTATTTTCCATAAATGTTATCCTAAATTAATTTAGAGTTTTACTATGGATGACAATCATATTGATAAATATGAAATACGCAGAATCAAAGATAAAGAGCGAGTTAGAAGAAATAGACAAAACCAACATTTCAAATGCAAAGAAAACGATCGAAAACGAGTCGAAAATTCTCTAAAAAGGAAGAATGAAAATTGGTTGAGGACTGAACAACAAAGAAAAGCAGAAGTGATGAGACGAATAAGGAAAACGTACCTTAGAAAAGCAACGCGATTCTGATTGGCACAAAAACGCAAGACTAGATGAAGAACGATGTGAAAAAGAACAGCACCGAAATGCCTAGACATTTGAGACTAATAGAAGACAGACGTATTATAGAACTGCAGCGAGACACCGAATCATGAAGACAAACAAGAAGAAACGAAGACTGACGTGCACTTGAACAGTTTAAAAACAAGGAATTGCATAGAAATGCGAGAAAAGACGAAGAAAAACAGAAGAGTAATACAGAAAGCAAGACAAAAAGAGGAACGTTAAGGTGTAGAACAGCAAAAAAATACAGATCTGCAAAGAATTGCAAAATGTGATTTAAAACGAAGTTTTTAAAAAAGCTAACCGAGAAAAAATCGACAGGTTAAGAAATTTTCACGAATTGAAATAAAAGAAAGAGTAACATTTGAAGATTTATGCAATCAGTATGAAACCAGTATTAAAAAGGCCCCACAATTGTTTGCCACTCGTGTTTTTGGCTTTTCCTGGAGTCTTCCATTAGATCAGTTTATCTGACAACTTTAATAAATAATATTAACCATGACTTTTTACAAAACATGACAAAAATAGAGACACGATTGGTATCGCCTAGACTGCTGTTTATGCAAATAAGGGAGCTAAGTAAAATAGATCGACAATATGCTGTTAAAGGTAATTTAGTTAATTTTCCAATTTCGGTGAATATACTTTCAAAAACATTTGACAATACTCAAATTACCATTTGACGTTTTATAATATAATAAAATCTTGCGTTTGCTATGCTTTTATGGTTTAAAAGAATGCGGCGACAATCTTTCATTTGAGACAAAAAAAGAATTTGATTCTGCGGTTGCTAATACGTTGTGGTAAAAAGAAACATGAAGTTACTTCGGGGATGATTGGATTCAAATTGATTACGTGCTCTGTCTCATGTTTTAAAGAGAAAGATAATAATTTTTTTGTACCCAAATGACTTTATTTGCGTTTACTATGAACCGGATAGTGTTATATCGCCTCCGGAAGTTCACTTTGAACCGATATTTCTTCACAGCAGTTGTCTGTTAGTTAGCGATAAAACATGAAGTTTAGGGTCACGTGTCTCTAAGTTGTTAGGGTTACTAAAACAGAGAAATCGTTTTTAAAACAACAAGAAATCGTGTTTATGCTTTTGTTTACAAATTAAATACAATAGTTTAATATTTAATTTAATTTATTTAAAATGAGTGCATTAAGCAATATTAAAAATTTAAACAGTGATATTTGTAACAAGTTATGTGTTTATAAGTGCATAACTATTATAAACAGTGAAAGAACTAAGTGTTTAAAAAACTTTATCAGTGAATTGTCTTTAGAGGACAAGAAAAATTCATATTATCAAATGTACAAAGAGAAAATAATAAATCAATCAACAAATTTAATTGGATTTATAAGCTCGATAATGCAACAGTATGTAGACAATTTTTTTTAAATGTTGTAAATTTAAAAACTAAAAAAACAATAGAAAACATTTTTAATATTAATAAATTAAATGAAATTAAAGTACATTGGAAGAGGCATTCAGATGAGTTTAATACAGAACTTGAAACTTTTATAAATAGTTTTAATTCTGATTATTCGCATTATTATATTAAAAATACCCCAAATAAAAAATATATCACAAATAATAGTGCAGTACACTTATATAAACTATTCGCTCAACAAAAAGGATTCACACCATTTTTCAACAATAGTGCACAAATTAACAATAAAAATGAAAATACAAGTGAATTATGTTCATTTTCATATTTTAATAAAACTATTAAAAAAATGAATATTAGCTTTAAAGTTCAAAGTAGTGATTTATATAAAGATTTCGCACTCTACACATTACATTATACAGAAATTGAAAATTGTCAATGTAGTGTTTGCATTAATCATGAAATCCACGTTGAAAATTACATTGCATCACTAACATTTATGCACCTGGATTCAGATATAGCTAAACAAAATAACAATACTAAAGTTGTAACATCTGAGCACAAAAAACATTCTCATTACCAATGTTAAAACTTGGAACTGAAAGTCACTTTTGTGTTAGACTGAGTGCTATAAATCAATCATATTAAGAAATTGGTGAAAATGGTGCTGCAATATGTTACTTCATTAATGAAATTGAAACAAGTAATAAATCAATTGAACATACAAGTGATCTTTTAAAATTTCTAAACAGTGAATTTTGTAAAACAGTGAAACATCTCATTATTTGGTCAGACAACTGTTTTAAAGAAAACAAAATTTTTTTATTGTTTTCGAATTTAGTTAAAATTATTAACGACAATTCTGTTAGCTTAGAAAAACTAACACTAATGTATCTAGAAAGTGGTCACACATATATGTCTTGTGACAGCTTTCATGAAATGATAGCTCATCAAATTAAAAAAGAATTTAATATTATTTACAATACTGATCATTGCATACAAATTATTCAACTTTCAAGAAAAAATGTTACAACACATTTAGTAACTTACAACGACATTATTAATTTTGAATATATGACTGTTAAAAAAAGCAATAAAACTCCTTTTTTTAATTAAAGAAATTAAACAATTCGAAGTTAGAAAAGGCTCTTTTAAAGTTTATATAAAAATAGATCATTATAATGACTGTTGAAATCAATATCTTAAGTCCAAGTCATTTAAAAAGATTAGAATTAAATTCCAACAGTTTACTTTTAATTCCAAAACAAGAAAAGCCTAATGGAATTTCTTACAAAAAGTTTTTAGAATTCCAGAAAATTTGTAAATATATTCCTGAAGAACATAGATTCTATTACTAAAATTAAAAAAAAATTGTATATAATATGCCCAATGAAAACTAAAATGTCCAATAAAATTGTTTACGATTTCTTGTTTACCCATAAAAGTGTTTACTTATATACAGTATACTATCGAGTCAATCTTGTTCTATCGCTATTTAACAGACAACTGCTGTTCACTCCAAAGATCAATCCAATTAATATTTAACTCTATATTATATTTTTTATAAAGTTATATCAGTCACTTATTTATTTATTTCATTTTGAAATGTTTAATTTTGTATTTAAATATTTTTAATTATATTAAAATTTTCTATTTCATAATTATTGGTATTTTAGAATTATCAGGGATTCGAGTGGGAATAGGGGACTGATTCTATTTGGGAACGGGATAGGGATAGAGTTAAGATAGGATTATGGATGTGGTTGTGATTGGGAATCGTGTGGGAATAGGGAACTGTATAGGAATATGGAATTATAAGATGGGATTAGGGATTAGAAAAAGTCAGCTGTCTATGAATGTGTCGTTCTTGTTTATTTTACGCATTGAACATTATTAGCACGTATAACTTATATCGTGTACCCGTAATACGTCTGTTGTGTAGTCTAGATATTCTTATTAATTATTTTTACATTTAATAAGAATAATTTATTTAATACTTAAAATAACAGCTTATTAGTCATCACATAACTTTAGCGCAATATGATAGATTTGACTTGATTTTATTAGTAGAAGCGTAGGTAATGTCGCAAATTATGCATGCAAATCATAACTAATACAACATTAAAAGCTTTCAGTAAATCAAATCTTTTTTTTTATAACTGCGTTAAGTTACAATTTTAATAGAATGGAGAATAGTATGATTCTTGTTCGCATAAAAGTAACGGCAATTTAATTCAAAGAAGTTATTTATATTTAAAAATTTCTACTTAATCCGATGAGTTATGAACTATTATCTAAATTTTGATAAATAAAACCCACAGTGGGTTATTTCAAATCTTTCACTATTGCTTTGAACTAAAGTGGTTATTTTAATTTAAATTTATATTAATTTTACAAAATATGAAACTTTAGTTTATAATTTCTATTTTATAAATTTTTTGTTTGTTCGAGTAATACTATATTGAAATTAAAAATTTTAATTAATTCGTAAGCTCAAAATTTAGTTTAATTTCTAAATATAGCTTTGCTTAGCTTTTTTGTTTTAATTGTTTTTAAAATAAAAGGAAACGATACTACCTATATATGGAATTGTCTATTCCAGTTTTAAATTTCTTTATTATGCTTCTTTATTCGATACCCGATACTATTTTTACTTAATTTAAGATACACATTTCTATCACATTATATAATCGGCTCAAATTACACCTATTTTTAAGCTAAAATCTTTTATTGTTTTAGAAATTATCTTAACTGTTTTTGAAAAATTTTGGTTCTTTACAATTCAAATTCCTTTTTAAATTCCATCCCATTCAATTCCATTTACATGGACTCACTTTTCCAATATTTCAATTTAACTTACAAGCAGTTCTAATGCTCTTCTTAGAAAATAACAAAAGAAAATAAAGAGTTTGTTCATACAGAAACAAACTTACTACTTTCGCTTTGTAATAATAACGATAATTTAATTTTAATTTCTAGCCCCTCCTTTGAAAATTGGCCACATCTGGAATTAAAATCTTGAATTGAAATTTAAGTAAATATAAGGTGGTCGTGCATTACTTGGGCTAAATTGCATGTCAAAATTTTATTGTCACATCGTTTAAAAATAATTCAATAACTAAAACCAAACCTAACCAAACATAAACAAACCTACCATACCTTACCAAATCTACTAAACCTAACAAAAATATAAACTTATTTTAATTTAAATAAAAGTTTTAAACGCAAACAAATTCTCAATATTCAAAATAATGAGTTAACTAAAACAATTAACGTTTGTTAAGCGCGCTCATATACATAAGGTTTAAGTTTTTCCAACAATAGAATGCAAACATTTTTATAAACTTTTGAACAACAATGGAGCCCATATAAAGCACATCACCCAAATATAAATTTAGTATTACAATAAAACAATATATTATTGGTAAAATATATTGAAAACAAAAATACAAAGGTTTACAAAATTTAAATAATCATTAATTGTTAAAAATTACTTTCTTTTAGTTAAAAAGTTTGTTATTTTAAGTATAACTTAAATATTCACTATTCTCAAACAACTTCTCCTGAATTAAGTCCAAATCCTGCAATAAGAATGTTAACAACAGTTATCAC
>JAQIXJ010000725.1:0-28305 GCA_034700185.1 Phthiracarus laevigatus | reverse complement strand
TTCATAATGCGCATTAACTTAAAAACATGAGAAGTAATGCGCATTTACGTAAAGCGTAGTGTATTCAGTATAAAACAGTCACGTGTTGTCTGGTTTAGGAGGAACGACGCCAAACACATTGTTTCAAAGCTTGTCGTGAATAGGACTTTGAAAATCTTGAGAAAAAATAGTGCCAAAATCGTTAGAAAAATTAGTTAGAAATTTTCATACCAAATTAATTTTAAAAGGATTTTTATTTATTTAAACTCTAAAATATTTCATTGTAAACCGTACTGTAATAAAAAAATTACTTTAAAATGAAATCTTTAGATACGGAAACTAATGATTTTGATAGTTATCATCGTCAGAATTTACTTATTCTAAATAAATTAATCTATAACTTCCATCGAACGCGTTTAGTAAATTTTAAATGAGAATATATTTGTACAAACTTATTAATTTATATAATTTTTAGTACATTTTAAGCTAAATTTCTTGAAATCGTTAGATATATTTAAAATCGTTTTAAAATCGATAAGAAGTTTGAAAATACAAATCGAAAATTGAGCGCAGTTTTAGAGGAATTGAGTAAATGGAAGACAGAGTTACAATACTGGAGATCGAAATCACCGAATATCGCAAATTCGTCGATAATGACCGCTTCTATTAACCGTAAGTGTAGTGTTTGTCGTTGCGATGACAGACACACACAGATATTGAGTTAAGACACAAACGCGTCACAATCGATATGGCAATCTGGTTCACAACTGTTTCAGCCAATTATCGATTCCATCGCTAATAATGATAGCAACGATGAATGGCATGGCAATGATCGGTCACAACACACACAAATTCAGCCGATTGTCACTCAAACCACCATTAATCACGTCATTCCCAAACAATGCAAATGAAAGTTAAACTATTTTTACGAAAACAAATCCAAACTTAAAAAGTAAATTTATTATATATGATTAAAACCTGTTTTGATATTTCGTATCATTTAGAGTACAATTAACACTCAAAATATCAACATTTATTGATTTAATTATTATTATTGTAACACTTAAACCATTTAAAAATAACAACACATGTATTGTAATGTACTTTAATGTACGTTTAATAAAATTCAATTCATATTTACGTTTATTGTCATCTATCCAATCGTTTACGTTTATCAATCCAATTCAATATTCATTAAAAGTAATAGGCTCGGATTACGAATGGGTTGCCACTCGGAATTCGGGTTTTCGGGTATTTTTGGATTCCTTGGGGTTAGAGGAGTCCATGAAAATTAATATTAAGTTCGGGAAATGTGTGGTTCGGCCACAAAATCGAATTTTCGATTTTATGCTATTTCGAGTTTTTTAGGTAAACCCTGGCCCCCACCCTCCTGTGTAGGGTATCATTGGAAAGGTATTACTGAAACCTATCCAATGGCACCACCCACGCCCCCCTCCGACCCCCCGTTCTCGAGAAAAAAAATAATGTATATGTAAATTAAACACTTGGTATCACATGGTAATTTTCACACATATGACTGATATCATTAACTTTGTAGACAGAGCGAGTGAGAGACAATCAAAAATTCACTTATTTGAGGTGAGTAGTGCGGGTTCTTAGTAAAATTGGGTTAGACCGGGGTTCCGAAAGGGGCCTAAGACTTGTACCAGTCGTTACAAGACTCTTAACGGCTAAAAAATGGCTTACACTTATTACTTTATCCTTCTTTACTCGCCTTTCCTTAACACTTCCTGCACTGACAGGAAAATTGGCCGAGATCCCTGGCTAATAAGTCCCCGAACTTACTGGGGTAGCCCTGGCAAGGCCAATAAGTCCAACGGCAGTGCTACAGGGGGAGCCTTCATAAAAAAGATGAAGAAAATATTGAAAATAACATGGATTTATTTGTATTTTTCAGAAAGTATTATTAGAAATATGGATTTTCCGCAGTCATTTGCATCTATTTCGTTCAAATTATTATCATTTTTCAACTTTTTTGTGGCATTTCCTGGAATAGATGAAGCTGTAGACTTTTGTGTAGCAATTGGACTTATACCTGGACGCGAGACTATAATAAATTGTACTAAATGCAGAAGAAAAATGAGTTCAGAAAATAGATTCGACTGTAAACCTGGATGGCGAAATGGTCAACCTAGCTATTTCTAAGTATGGCAATAAGGTCATTGACGAGTATTTTTGGGCACAATGTATTACCATTTGCGCAACATCTTTAGCTATTGGTAGACCAATATACATATATTATAGCTTTAAAAATAATGATCAAAATTGGATTCGCGATAGTTATCCATTATTAAGCGGACATGACCTTAATGCAACATTTAATAGTGGTGTGCATGTTCTTGGATGTCAAGCATTAGCAAATAGAAAACCAATTCGCGTGTTATTGCATGCACAGCATTTTACAGCTCTTCTACCAGTTTGCGAACAACCAGAACAATTTACTCCTGGAAATTCTTCAGAATGTCTTCCACTAGTTGTTCAAAATCCTGATGCTTCTCACAAAGATGATTTGTAAATGTAATAAATGTATCTATGTATAAATGTTTGTATATATTATTCAATAATCATATAAATAATAACCGGTGCTGGGAGTGTTTTTAACATAGTCCGGGTTATTAATAAAACCAAAAAAAATATAAAATAATCAAAAACCAAAAAAAATATAAAAATTTAAAAAACCAAAAAAAATTAAAATTAGTATAAATTCACAAAATATTTTGTCTGATGTCTAATTATATGTTCGTCCTTGTCATGGGAGTCAAGTCAAGCCCACCTCCACGTGGTGATTCCTGGTTAATACCAACGGGCCTCTGCAAAATGTCTATTTACTTATTAATAAATACCTTTTATTTAATATCTCGGGAATGGGGGGTCGGAGGGGGGTGAGGGAGGTATGGTTGGATAGGTCTCACCAATACCTTTCCAATGATACCCAACATGAGGGGCTGGGGGTTCGGGTTACCTCAAAATAAATTAAAAACCGTCAACTCGAATTTTCGATTTTGTGGCCGAACCCCGCATCTCCGATGCCTATGGTCGACATATTTCGACTCCTCTAGTCATAAAGAACCCAAAAATATAAAAAAATCCGACCTCCGAGGGGCCCCGTGTTCTTAAGGTCAGCCAAGGTTTGGAAACCACTGATTAAGGTAATCAGTTATTATGATTATGAAACATTTATCCAATATTATTTATAAATTATTGTTTTCATATTTAATATTTATTATTATTTACAAGAAAAAACATTTTGTTATATTTTGTTGAAGTTTCAATGTCCAGTCATAACAATAGTGCAAAGAAATCATTTAAAGGTAATAATTGATTTTATAGTTTATGGAGTAATTAAAGTTTAAATAACTAATGATAACAAATGTTTTAACCATCAGAGTGTTATCGGAATAATTTATTTGTTATCGAATAGATTATATTAATAAGCTTAAAAATGTGAATTTGATTAAAATATTTTTATTGAATTTTACAAATTTTTATTCAATTAATGTAAAATTGCACACAATCAGTCTAAACTATTTAAAATGATTTAATTGTAAATAACATATAAACAAGAATGAACATTATTAATGCCCTCACTTTGATTCTATTTCATTATTAATTATTTCTGTATGTATAATATTTGACTAAATTTATAGCATTTAAATATATTACATTGTTGTAAAACAAAAATAAATTCGAACTAAAAATTAGATAAAATTGAAAAAATCAAAAAAATTGATAAAAGTAAAAAAATTGAAAAATATGAAAAAGCCTTATATAATTTTTTCATTAAAAAGCCTCCAATAATTTTTAAAAAAAGCCTCCTACAATTTTAAAAAATCCAACAGTTTTGAAAAAGCCTCCTATATTATTTAAAAAAGCCTCCTATAATATTTAAAAATCATAAAATCCGACATAATCAATCTTTTAGTTGCAACACCAACATATGCCGGTGGAGTCCTGCAGGGGCCATGGAACCTTACTGGGTGTATTGAGTCTAGGTTAAAAATACTCATCGCAAAATCATCAAAATAATTGAGCAGAGTTAAATGTGAGAATACTCGACGGAGTGGGCAACTAAGTTTAAGTACTGGCTGCATCAGTTATTTGGTAAACATTACTTCTAATTCTTTGCAGATAAACATCTTTTGATTAGGATAGACTCATAATCTATTTATAAAAACGTAAGCAATATACGCCCACATAAGGTGAGCTTTTTTTAGTAGTGAAATATAATCACATAAATGCAAATAACACAAAAGCATAAGAAATATTCGTCGCAAAATCGATATTGCGTTTTAAGTATATTAATGTTGAATTTTTTAAAATATTTAATTAGTTTAAATGAATAAAAACAAGTCCAGAACAATTCTAGCATAAAAAAATTAAGTAAGTCATACTAATAATTTTTAGCTCACTTTGTAAAAGTCGAGCTATTGGATTTGCAATGTCTGTTTGTATGTGTGTGTGTCTGTCTGTATGTCTGTATGTCTGTGTGTCTGTCTGTCTGTCTGTAGACGTTTTTTGGGTTTTTATATCAATAAAGTGATTTTACAAATTTCTTACTGTAATAAAGGGAATTTGACTTATTTCTTATGCTTATTAAGGGGTTTTGTTCTTTACTCTAATAAAGGGATTTTACCATTTTCGTACTCTAATAAAGGGAACTTGACCTCTTATGCTAATTAAGGGATTTTGATTTTTACTGTAATAAAAGGATTTCACAAATTTCTCATGTTTATAAAGTTATTTTGACCTATTTCTTGTGCTATAAAAGGGAACTTAAGTTATTAAAAGGCAAAATATATGCTTAAAAACACAAAATGTATGCTCAATACTTGCTTAAAATGTGTGATAAAGTGTCCAAAATTCAGTAAAAATAGGCAAAAATCTAAGAAAAAGCGAAATAATAAAAAAATTATAGCGACAGATTATGAAAGATAACAACAGATGACAACAGATACCGACATATAACGACAGATAACGACATATAACGACAGATAACGACATATAACGACATTTAACGACAGATAACGACTGATAACGACAGAAACGACAGATAACGACATATAACGACAGATAACGACAGATAACGTCAGATAACGACAGAAACGACAGATAACGACATATAACGACATATAACGACATATAACGACAGATAACGACAGATAACGACAGATAACGACAGATAGCAACAGATAGCGACAGATAGCGACAGATAGCGACAGATAACGTCAGATAACGACAGAAACGACAGATAACGACAGATAGCTACAGATAACGGCAGATAACGACAGATAACGACAGATAACGACAGATAACGACAGATAACGACAGATAACGACAGATAACGACAGATAACATCAGGTAACGACAGATAACGACAGAAAACAACAGATAACGATAGATAACGACAGATAACTAATAATAAAGGCAGACAACTGCAAATAGCAGTGTATTATGGTTTTTGTCAAATCTTAATACATAAATATTTATTTAATAAATAAACTCAACAATATTAAATTATTTTATTTGTTTATTAAATATTAACTCAACATAAGAATACTTTTTATATTTCGAAACAAATCGGCTTATGGTAAGAAAATTATGAGTCATATATATAAACATCTGTTAATAATTTTCTCGAAAAGACTAAATCGATAGTTGTATTTCCATTTGTCGTTTAACCAGTATTTATTAAACTAAAGTTGTGTTTAATCATATGTTGAACCAAGGTCTTTCCATTTGGTGTTTGTATATCGATATTAAAATCTCCAATGAATAATACTTTTTCACTCGATGTTTTATCCAAACACGTCTCGATGTCTTTAACTAATGAATTCAAAGAATTTTTTGATGAATTATATACAAGTAGAATAGTAACATCTTTTACTATAATCGATATACATTGAAAATGGCATTTATTTTCAATCCTCTCATAAAGAAAAATAGTGTCTATTTTTGTTTTAGAGTATATCGCGCAACAGTTTGCATGTTTTAATGTGGTTGAGCTTGTGTTATTAAAATAGTTGAAGCCGGGAAATTTTAACTCATTATTTGTCCAAGTTTCGACGAATAGCAAATAATCTGCAGCCATATAATTGTTGTCATTTAAGATATCGAGATAATGTTTCTTCAATGATTGTACATTATGATAGATGAATTTTTGACTTTTATCAACCCTTTCAGACAGGAATCTCAATTTGAAGTTTATAGTAGCTGTTGTTCTCAATCTTTCTATTTCGTTTTCAACCAGTAATACTGATGGTGTTTCCTTTGGTTCAATAAATGTGCCTGTGATAAAAAGTCCACTTGATTTACGAGCGCGACTTAACGCCACGTAAACTTCAGATCGTAGCATGCGCGTATTTAGACTAACAACAACGCTATCATAGCTTTGCCCTTGACTTTTAGCTATTGTAATAGCTTCAGCTGCAACGATTGGAAACTGTGAGCGCCGTACTCGGACATTTAGGTTACGCATTGGTGCAATTTGATGTGATATTTTAACAATTGGTGTCCATGATTGTGAATAATTATTTCGTTTACTTTCATATGAATGTTGGTGACGAGTATTTTTACCAACCATCTCACCGAAAAACTCAATCCAAAGTTTCATCGGTTTTCCGCAATTTGTTTCGATTTTACGTAATACGCCATTCGCACCATTTACTATACTAGTCCGTCTTCAATATCGATGTTATTTGTTATCATGTACAATTCTTGTTCTTTCAACACAACTCTTGATGGTAAGCCATAGGTTTTAGAACTCGAAAACTCCGAAACTGTTTGTAAGGCATGATTTTTTACTTCACCACTGGTGTCAACTTCAGCTATATCTTCTGCATTGCTTATGAATTCATAATTTATGTTTTGGTCCAAAGCTAAGCGGTTATAGTCGTCTACTTCAGCATTTGTTCGGTACAGTCGGATTGCATCATTTGGTGGTTTTAGTTGATTTCGAAAAATTTCTCGACTTCTAAATAAAGCAATGTTTTCTTGTGTACAGATTCCAGTTGCTTAATTGTTTAAGGCGACTGCAAAAACTTGATCATCTTTTTGACGCATTATTTCAGTTAACTCAAAGGCAGTAAATAAGTTCCATAATGTGTTTTTTTAAACAAAGCGCCATATTTACTTGTATCATTAACTTGGAATACGGATCTATCCTTTACTGGTCGTAATTGATGAAAGTCGCCGAAAACTTGGAACCTTCTTAGATGTTATTTCACGATAACAGGTAAAACAAAACGTGAACGATCCTATTTTATTTGAACAAATATTTTCTATTACAGAAAGCCTTTTTTGTTAATGCCTCCATCGATATTCTAGTTATTGATGACTCGAACCATAAACCTTCACAAGAGTCCAAAACATGTGTTGGTCCTTTTTTAATCGCATTTCTATGCTTAAGTTCTAAATCAGAACATATAATCGATAGTCGTGTTAATTTATGAACCATGGTGTTACGATTTTGTTCATTTATTCGCCAATCGTCGTTCATTCGTTTATTTATCATATATTCACGGATCTTTTCTTTCTCTGATTCTCGCCATTCGTCATCCATTCGTTTTACTTTCTTAGTATTACGATCCTTTTTCTTCTCCGACTCGCGCCATTCGTCATTCATTCGTTTATCTATCTTATATTCACGAAACATTTCTTTCTCTGATTCTCGCCATACGTTATCCATTCGTTTTTCTTTCTTGATGTTACGATCCTTTTCCTTCTCCGACTCGCGCCACTCTTCATCCATCCGTTTTAATTTTTTCTTGTTACGATCCATATCTTTCTCTAACTCGCGCCACTCATTATCTGCTCTTTTCTTCTCTATCCATTTACGCTTTCTTTCCTTAGCTTTATCTTCTTTCGAATCCATATTGTTTAATTTATATTGAATTTAATAGTCTGTAAAAATGAATTATTTATTAATGCTCTCTTAAAAAGTTGATGTTCACTCTATGAAGTCTGAATAACTACTGAGACAGATATCAGAAAACATTCTCTCAAGTAATTTTGCAACAATGTTAAGAAAACATTAAAAGATTTTTAAAAAATTACATCTATATTTATATTATATAATACTAATATTAAATAATAAAAATTAACTTAAAAATTTTTTTAATACATCGTTGTAAAAAATACGACTTAACTTATAAAAGATGATGAGCACTATTTGAAGTCTGAATCAATACTGAGATAGATAACAGAAAACACTAGACAGGGTGCAAAATCAACACTGACAGATTGACATATACCTACAGATAATAAACGATAACGACAGAAATCGACAGAGAGTAACAGATAACGACAGATAACAACAGATAGTAACAGATAGTAACAGATGACAGATAATGACTGATAATGACAGATAACGACAGATAACTAAAGATAACTACAGTTAACGACAGATATTAACAGATAACGACAGATAGTAACAGATAACGACAGATAACAACAGATAACGACAGATAACGACATATATTAACAGATAACGACAGATAGTGACAGATAACTACAGATAATAACAGATAGTTACTTTAAAATATGAAACAATTCAAAGATACTATTTCACATAAATAATATACATATTGGTTGAATTAATAAAATATAACAACCAAAGTGAGCGCTTTACTAATGTTCATTCTTGTTTAGTAGTTTAAACACGATTACAAAATACAGTAATTTATAAACGATTACTATTCATAGTTAACTTATATCCGAATTAAATAATCAACAGTCGGTTACTTTATTTCCTACCAATTATCAATTATTACAATCCAAACATATAATCACGAAAGTATGGTTGAGACTTGATTTCGGTAACCCTTGAGTGCGTCATTGCTGTACGACTAGCCACCGCGTAACCCAGAGTACATCACTTCTAAATTATATTTTATCAATTTGGATGTTGAAATGCATCAGTAAACGATCGCAAGTTAAAAGTTATAAAAACTAAAACCTATATAATTTAAAACGGCAATAAATATTATCATTGAAATGTCTATCAATTTTTAGTCAAAATTTATAATAACACTGTTAAAATTAAGTCTGATAACAAGCTAATAAAACATACTAAACTACAAGAATTTAAAAAGCTTGTAATTGTTGACTAATTATAAATTATAAATAATGAAAATATTCCGGTTGAAAAATAGAATTAAATAATTAAGACCTGTTTAGTTGATTTGCATTTATTATATTAAACTTTATTTTAAAAAGTATAAAATAAAGTGCCCTCAATATATCAACCAAAAATTATAAGTATTTTAATCTGTGAATGGCAAACACAAATAATATTTTATTTTGAAATGTACACATCTACAACTACATAGTAGTTCTATACTCAATAGTTTTCATATTATTATTAGTCATGTTTTATAAGTAATAATGTTATGTTAGTAATAATGTTGAAACCATACTTACCTAAAATTGAAAACATATTAACTTCAATACAAACGCTTAAATTGTTAACATAAACTTAATAATTATTATAATATTTTTTTATTAAAATGAAATTAAATAAAATTGTCGTTAATTGTGGTAACAACTCAATAGTACAGTCATTGATTTAAGTGATTTAATCTTTAAGTTGTCAATTATCATCCATTCCTAAACACGTTGGGACAACAATTATCAGTCAATTCGGTTACGATTATCATATCATAAGAAGTGGTCACAGCAATTTACAGTTTTGATTCAAATAAGTAGATCTTTTTTAAAAAAACTGTAACTTATGTTGTTGATGCACACTTTAAAAACTTAATAATGGCAAAACTTAGATAAAACTATACATCAATGATAATTTTGGTTATAATATAATTTCTATCTTTGTCGTTTTCATTTGAATGTTTTTCAAAATGTAACATCTAGCGATACATGCCAAGTGTAACACCGACACAAGCTGTGCGCAGCGTTACAAGCGCTAGAAATTGATTCTTAATTTTAATTGTTTTGTAGTCTTCCGATTCATTTCATTGTCATCAGTCGTTTACATAATCATTAAAGTGTTAAGTTTGTGTAACTGTTCCCCGATCGGTCTACACGTTATGATGCGTTCGCCGATAACTCAAAGCCTGTGTGAGCGCGATACAAGTGCGACGGTTTGTCCTGTAGTTACGTCCTCGGCTTTAAATCTATGTCATCAGTGTATGGTATTAAGAGTAACATCGGCTATAAATATCAGCAAAATCGGTAAATGAGGTTAAAAGTTATTAGCCGTCAAATTTATTGGGTAGCTAAGTTTTAATAACCAGTTCAAGTCGGTCTCAGGCTACACATACCTCGTGCGCCGTTATAGCTTCTCGATGTAGTGTGTGTCGCGAATATTACTGGTGGAAGTGCCATCAAACCACAACGCAAACAACTCAAAAATAGTAAGAGTTTAATAAAATCAAAAGCGATTAATGTAAAAGTTGAAAAATCAGTTGATAAAAATAGGAATTTTAATGTAGTAAATAAGATTATAAGCCCGAGATCCGGTCGGCTAATTAAGCTTAATAGCAATTACAAAGGATTTATTTTATAAATAAGCTTTTAAAGGAATTTTTATTTAACACAAACACATAATATTTAAACAAGTTTAATTTTTTTATAAATAAGTTTAAAAGTGGGAACACCTGTTGCCTCACTGAAAGGTGTGCTACGCTTTTCAGACATAAAGCAGTAACGAGCGGATAAAAACGCTTATACGTTTAGGCAGATATAATATGCCATTTAATATTTAGCGGATAAAACGCTAATTTACTAAATTTAGCTTATAAAACCCTAGAACAACAGATTCAATGCTCGATCTGTCTTACTTACCATAGGATTGATAAAAGTATAGAATTTAGTAGTAGCAGATACAATGCTGCTGCAGTCAAAATGCAGAATTTTTAATATCTAAACATATGCTAAGAGCAAACACAAAGCTCAGAATAAACTGCCAATTAGTCTGAATTGTCTAACGTCTGAAATGTTTTAACAGTCGTAACCATACCAATAAATTCTAGTTTTCGATTTTCACAGTCACATAAATTTAACGTGCAATTTTAGAGTTTATAATAAGCATGATTTTTAATCCATTTTTTATTTACGAGAACGCAAACAACACATAAATATGATTGCCGCAAAAACACAGTGACAGTCGTGAAAACAGTAGGTCTAAAACCTGAGTATAAAGCGCTTTGTGCGCTACCATCGCGTACGGTATATAATGTCTTGTCTTCGCAGACATGACTTCAGATTTGTCTCATTTTGGTGTCCAATTTTAAATATTATTAATAATATTAGTGCTAATGAGGTATAGATGTCACTAATGAGTAATCACTCATTAGCGTTTGCTTCAAAAAAACGACGAGAGAATTTCGTGTCGCCACTTGTTAGAGAGGAACACATGTTTTATTAATAGTATTAATAAACGTTAACGCATTAACATAAGTATTCAAAAATATTCGCGTATATCAAAATTAAACTATTTTGCGACTTAATTTATATCGTTTTAAAGCAAAAAATGCCCTGTTTTAGAATATATAGTAACTTTTATATAAACAACAATCGTTTTCAGTAGAACTGAACCGAAGTTAAATGGTCAAACTCAAAGATTTTAAGAATTTAAATGGTGGTTCTGACTATTAATAAATTTTTTTAAAAAGAAAAAAATACACGTTACTTTAAACTTGTTATCAAGAATTAAAAATCAAAAAGAAAATCAACTAAATTTCAGCAACAAATCAGCAAAAATTGGGAGCAAAGTTTTGACATCGGAAAAAGCAAAAAGTAATACTTAGGAATATGGTGAAAAAAAACTAACCCGCCTACACAATAAGTAATGGAAAATCAAAGTCGACGACCCAGCAAGTTATTTTCTGCCAAATTAAAAAGAATTTAGGGTTAAGGATGGTCAAAAAGCCTTAAGTACCCGAGTTTACTCCTAAAATGTGTGAAAAAACGTACAGAAGATCATGGCTACTATACAGACATCTCAGGAATAATGAATAAAAAAAGTGATCAGAACGGACGAGACTTGGTTTTAAATTAGCAATTGTGACCGACAAACTAAGATTCAGTATATTAGTCGCGATCTAAGACGAAGTGATTGTGAAGCTTATACAAAACCATCACATCCTAAAGGAGTGATGGTTTGGGCTGGAATTGCGGCAAAAGGGAGGACAAAACTTCGATTTGTTGATGCAGGCGCAAAAATCAAGTGCGACTACTATATTAAAAAAATAATGACACTTTTATTAATAACTCAAAAAACATAATCGAGTTCTTGAAAAACAATAACTTCCCTATTATTTGTCCCCTACAATGGTTCCCGAATAGCCCAGATGTATCTCCTTGTGATTTTTCTCTATGGGGATACCTTAAACAGAGAATGAAATCACATAAAATCAAAATAATAACAGGTCTTAAAAAATTTACTAGACGAAAATCGAAAAATTCATCAAGAATTAATAAATAAAGCTCTTAAGGCATAACCCAAGAGATGTCGTCAAATATATTATAATAAGGAAGTGCATATCGAAAAAAATAAAGTATTTGGATCAATATTATAATTTTCATTAAAGCTTAAAAGTGTTCGATTCAATTTTTTGTAGACCATGAATAAACACTTTCTTATCCATTATATATCTTAGAAAAATAAACGTATTTGAAAATAACTTTATAATTGTATCACATAAACTTTAATTTACAGTTTTAATAATGTTAAACTATATTTTTAGTTAAACATTTAGATTTGATTTGTTAAATACTTATCAATGATTATTTATTAATTTTTAACCATATTAAAATTATTGGAACAAAATGTTTGGTATGCTAATAAAATGTAAATATCAAATTGTACTTTTATGTTCACTTTGACAAAGTCAGTAATTGGATTATGACATGTCATTCTATCTGTGTGTAGACTTTTTAGATTACAAAATTATGGCAAAAACGAACAAAATTGGATCAAAATTCATTCAAAATTAACTTTAGTAGGTGGAAAATAGAAAACAAACTTGGTCAATAACGACTAAAAATGGTGCAAACTTGGTCAAAATTGGAAAAAAAATCTGGTCCATAATGGTTTATGGTTATTTTATAAAGTATATATTGCACTTATTCGATTTTTGTACATATTTAAATAATGTTAACAAAAAATAAGGACAAATGTGATAATTACACAAAAAATCTCAAACGGATTTTATCATGAAATAGAGAAATATTGAATGAAGTAATTCATATAAAAATAGTTTGTCAAATTGTTATTGAACATTAGGCTTTAATATAATCAGAACTTTCCATAGTAGAATAAGAAAACAAATCTTCAGTATTATCTTATCTTGTTCAATTTTAACTTAAAAAGTTTGGATAAAAGTTTTTATTTTCAAGACAACAAATCTTTTATTATTATTGTTCGATAAAAATTATAATGTACTTTGAAACATAGGTATAAATAGTACTTCAGTTATTTTTTAGTGTATCAATATTTAATCATAATTGATACGAATTTTTAACACTTGTTTTCGAAATTAATATGCAACAATTAAATAAGAAAACTTCAATGAAAGTAATTAAAACTCTCTAAACTTACGCACATATACATTGTCTTGAAAATTATTTGTTTAAAAGTTAAATTTTTTAGATTGATTTAATAAACTTCGACTCAAAATTTTTTTCAACGTCTAACACAATGTTTATGTGGAAGTATATAGATTATTTAGATTTCCAAATTCATTGAAATGAGATTGATTCCATATTTGAAAGTTTAAATTAAAAACTTAAATTAATTTAAATTTCAAATTTAGTATTTGAATATAAAATGTAATTTAATTTATTTAATTAATAAAAATCTATACATTCATTTACTTTAATTGTAAGTAAAACAAAAAAAAACAGGAATTTAAATGATATTCTTTTGACAAACAAAGGAAAAAGTTTTTTATTAATTTTTCAAAAATAATAAAATAAATATTATAAATTCAGAAAAGTTATTTTAATCAAATTCCATTTTTAGATGCATTTAGTTGTAATTTATGTTATCGCTATTGTTTTGAAAATAGTTAGTTAACGATATTTTTTCTTAATTATTATATGAAAATTAGAAAATTGTTCTAGATTCTGTTTATTTAAAAGTTAAATTAGCTAACTTAAACATAAAACACTCCAATTATAAATATTAATTATATAAGCGAACATTTTTAATAATCTTTATTTAATTAATGTCGTTATTTTTCTAAGTTTTTAATTTGTTACTATTTTTGTAAAATGTACATTCTTATTTTAATACGTGTTTTTAATTGAATTTATAAATACAACTCGATTTATATAAATAAAGCATAACTTTGTAGTATTCTCAAAACAATTGAATAAACAAGAACGACACATTCGAAGAGAGCTCACTTTTCATAGTTTTAGCAACGCTTATAAGTTATTTAAAAAATACTTCTATAATCTAAGTTTTTACAAACATGAAAATTTATCTAATTTAAAATGCGTGCTAAGTTCAAATGTTGAGCTTGTGCGGACACCGCCACCGAAAGTCAGACGGACGGACAGAACGACGGACAGACATGGTCAAGTCCTTAAGCTCGCTCTCTTTTCAAGAAACGGAGCTAAAAAATAATTTCCGTTATAGTTGATGTACAATATAAAAAATTAATCGCAAAACTTTCAGTTATTTATTTTAAAATTTTAAAAAAAAATTCATTCAATTTTGCGGAATAATTATTAAAACAATTTAAAAATTAATTTGAGGCTTAAAAATTATTTAATTCAAGTTTCATTGAATGAGATCTATGGCTCCAATTTAAGTTGATAAACAGCAATTGTGTATTGCTTTATATTTAAAAATAAACTTAGCACTTTTAGAAAACTCTATCAAAGTTTGTCTAAAGTGTTTTATTTGTAATTTAGTCTATAATGAATGTTTCTTGAGTTATATTATTTTTATTCTAAATTGAAATTGTCATTCATTTAGCAAATAAAAATTATTTCTAACATATATAGTTTTAATATATTCGTTTTACGTTATATGAACTTTAATACAATTTAACGAAAATGTTAATTATATATACATTGACTATATTGTTGCACCTGTTATTTATATTTAATTAAAATTTAAATTCAGTTTAATGTAATAAAATGCACATATGTTTTTTTTAATTAAGTTAAAATATAAATTTGCTGTAGATATAAAAATTGACTTTACTTTTAAGCTGGAATTGATAATTAGAGCGGAGTAACACTTTTAATTATAAGTTTTGCCACGTTGACAATAAAAAAGAGCAATTAATAAAGTTATTATCAATTAAATTTGAAGTAAATCTTATTTTGCTCCAGGAATTGGTAACATTATTGGAGGTCCCACCGAGATCGCTGGTGGATCGTTTAAACCTGATATCCTCAACTCTATTATTAGATAATTAGTTTTAAAGATAAGTAGAGTTTATTTTACAAATTGATACTTTTGAAAATGCCTGATAATGAAGTTGGCAACGCTATAATAACCTCAGTCGCTAAGCCGCCTAGTTTTAGTGGAAAAAGTTTTGAAAATATTATAGACTGGATCGAAACGTATACCTACACGACAACTGCCAATGGATGGGATGATGTTAGGCGCGCCACTTGTCTCCCTGCTTTTCTCAACGGTACAGCCAGAGCGTTTTATTCATTGGAGATAGCGGGACAAAACCTAAGCTGGACGGACATTAAGTCAAAGCTGTTAACTCAGTTTTTACCTACCGGCTATAGCAGTTTTTTGCGTAATGAACTAAGGAACAAACGGCAACAACCGTTTCAAGCTGTTTCATCGTTTATATGGGAAATCAGATCACTTGCAAAGAAATACAATAACAATATGACGGATGAAGAATTAATGGCAGTTATACTGGACGTTATGTTAGCACCGATCGCCCAGCAACTAATTATGCTTAACCCATCCGATATAAATAACTTACAACGTAAAGCAAATTTGATAGAAGAAAGCTACAAACGGTCACAAGGTGCGGCTCCATCAGGTGATATTGAAGGCATTATTGCATCTATATCACAAACAGAGGATCAAGTATCCCAATGCCTTAGTGCTTTAGAGAGGTCGATCCAACAGATGAGAATTGGTTATAATCGTAATGGTGGCCATAGGATGCCACGTAATACCAATGGAACACCTGGGTGCTATATATGTGGATCAAGGTTTCATAGAATGAGTTACTGCGATAAGAAGTTGCAGAACGGTAATAACACTTCGTTTAATCGAAGAGCGTTTCCCAATAACAGCAATTATCGATCAAATCAGCCACCTAATCGATTTCAAAATATAAATCGAAATAATAGAGATCGAAACTATAATAACCAGCAAAACAGACCGTTCGCTCAAATGCCACGTAGCAATCAGAGTCCAAGTAATACAGGAAACAATCAAAGAGGAAATTTAAGAGCTGTAAATAATATAGCAAGTACCGCTACAGGGATGGAAGAGCCACCCTTATATACAACTACATCTTCAGGAAGACAAAACAATATATCATTAAATAATATTGCGAAGGATATAACAAAAATTCCAACATTCATACCAGAAGAATGTATACCAATATCAATTGAAATAAACGGGGAAAAACTAAATGGCATAGTAGATACCGGAAGTTATGTATCTACAATAAGTTCCGAGTTGGTTAGTCACTTAGGACTATTGCTTGAAGAATATGACGGTCTACCAGCAAATTTAGCAGACGGTTCTGAACTAAAACCTGAGGGCCAAACACGCACAAGTATAATGTTAGAAATCGATGGAATAAAGAAAGAAGGAAAATATAAAATGATTGTTCTTAAAAATCCAGCTAACATAATTTTTTTGGGCGACTCCTTTAACAATAGTATGGGTTTAATAATAGATTGCGAAAACAGAACCGTCTCTTTTTTTACGTGAATCGTCGTCGCCTTGGGCCTTCCCTGTTGTATTGGTGAGAAAACCCGATAAATCGATAAGGTTTTGCGTTGATTTTCGTGACTTAAACGCTATCACTAAAAGCGACGGGTTCCCATTACCAAGATGTGACGACGCCTTAGCTGCATTTAATGGCTCAAAATATTTTTCAGAAATCGATATGCAATCTGCATTTTGGCAGATACCACTAGCCGAATAGTCAAAATCATTAACCGCATTAGTTTGTAAGGAAGGTATTTTCGAATTTAACGTATTGCCTTTCGGTGTTAAGAATGGTCCAGCCGTTTGTCAACGATTAATGCAAATGGTTTTAGCGGGACTAAACTGGTCGTCAGTACTTGTGTATCTCGATAATATTCTGGTATTCGCCCCAACATTTGATTCACACTTAGAAAGACTACAAAAAGTATTTTGTTGCATCGAAAAAGCCGGTTTAACACTAAAACCAAGCAAGTGTTGTTTCGCATCAGACCGATTAAGATTTCTTGGTTTTGTTATCTCTACTAATGGTGTGGAAACTGATCCTGAAAAAATTCGAGCAATTCAAGAATTTAAGCAACCTACTACTGAAACAGAGTTGCGTTCATTTCATGGATTATGTTCATTTTACCGAAAATTTATACCAAATTTTAGTAGAATAGCCTCTTCACTAACCAAATTATTAAAAAAAGATGAACAATTTATTTGGGATAAACAGCAACAAGAAGCATTTAATACACTAAAACGCTTGATGTGTTCGGCACCTATATTGGCTCACTTCGATCCAGAAGCGTGCCACGAAATTCGGGTAGACGCATCAGGTAAAGGATTGGGTGCAGTTTTGATGCAAAAAGACGGGAACTATTCACGTGTTTTAGAATTTGCATCTAGAACTTTAAACAAACACCAAGAAAATTACAGTAACATCGAGCGTGAATGTTTAGCAGTAATATTTGCTGTTAAAAAGTTTCATTATTATATCGCACACCATAAATTTGACATTGTAACCGACTGTTGCGCTCTCTGTTGGTTAAGTAAAAAGAGAGACCTATCCCCAAAATTACAACGTTGGAGTATGATTTTGCAAACTTACGATTATACCGTCAAATATAAAAGTGGAAAGTTACATCGCGATGCAGACAGATTATCTCGATTTCCTGTACAAAATATATCAACAGAAAGTAACGCTTTATCAGAACTCGCAAAAGCTCAAGATAATGACAAAGAAATAGGAGAAATAAAATCAGCAATGGAAAATAATACAGATAGTGATGAACATTATTATGATTTTGTGCTCAAAGACGACGTTCTTTATAAAATGATTGACACTAACATGGGTCCACGATTAGTTCCATACGCCCCTAAATCAATGAGAGAATCGATTCTCAAGGACATGCATGATAACCCTTTTAGTGGTCATATGGGTTATCAGAAAACTTACGCAAGGGTTAAGACGAGATATTACTGGCCGCAGTAAAAATCATATGTTATTAAGTATGTTAAATCATGTATGGATTATCAAAGCAGAAAAGGAGTTAATATGAAACCCGCTGGTTTACTTCAACCTATCGCTGTTGGGTAACCATTTTCAATGTTAGGTATAGACGTTCTAGGACCGTTTAAGAAGTCTGATAAGGGAAATAAATATGTTATTGTCGCAATAGACTACCTAACTAAATACTGTGAGACAAAAGCCGTTACAAATCAAACTGCAGAAGAAATTGCCGAATTTATTGAAGAGCAAATTCTGTGTAGACATGGTTGTCCACAGAAAATTCTGAGTGATAGAGGAACACCATTCTTGATCCGCATAGTGCGATCATTACGAACGACAGTTGGAACAAAGCACCTAGTTACCACTAGTTTTCACCCCCAATGCAACGGACAGGTTGAGCGCATAAATTCAACCTTAGCGACTATTTTATCTATGTACACAAATTCACAACATACAAATTGGCATATATTCTTAAAATACGCGACATTTAGCTATAACACAGCAGTTCACGATGGCACCAAGTTTTCTCCATTTTCTTTGGTTTACGGCCGAGAACCAATTTCAATGAGTGAGGCAGCTTTTAGAGAGACATTGGGAATTTCAGATCCAGACGAATACGGGGAAATAGTGGCCCATTATTTGAAAACGGCCAGAGAACTAACAAAGGAAGCAATTAAAAAAATCCAAAGTAAAATGCAACAAAGATATAATAAGTCACATCGGGAAGTCGTTTTTTTTCCTGGAGATCTTGTGTATATTTACACACCGTTTCGAAAAATGAATTTATCTGAAAAATTACTGCACCGTTATTTAGGGCCTAAAAGAGTAGTTTCACAACTGGGACCCGTAACATACGAAGTGGAGACATTAACGGGAAAAAGGAAGACAGACAAGGTTCACGTTTCTAGAATGAAGTTACATACGCAGAGAAATCTAGAAACGGACGATGAAACCGAAATTTTATCTGACAATGAGTATTTGGAATATTATCCAATAAACCAGCAAACACAAAATGATCAATCTGAGAATGTAACTACGCCGCAAGAGATAATTAATACGGATCCTGTTGTTATCGATTTAGACAGAACTACTCCTCCACCTGACGTTCATGATAATGGTTCTAATGTAGCCTCTAGTCCACCAGCACGAACCTCGAGATTTGGAAGAACTTTAAGAAGACCGAAATGGTTTCAAAGCCACTTATTTTCAATAATAACACTTCTTTTTATAATGAACTTAGCGAATGGAAGTTTTGTAAAAGTCTCTCCATTGGTTTGGCGTAGAAGTACACATCCAATTGTTTTAGGAAACGAACGTATATCGTTAATCATTAGATACTACGATCCCTGTTTTTTATTTAAAGATAGAAAATTGGTGATTAAAGATCACGAGGAAGCGTTAATGGCCTGGTGTCGTAAGTCTTATGTTGATCACTTTTTACACCCATTATCAAATCTATGTAATGGCGATAACATACCGACCGTCTCTGCCTACACTTATCTTAATGGATTATTAGTAAATATGACATCACAACCTAGATTAATTAAAAACCGAGATGGAAATTATGAAGTTATTAATAAGGAAAAATTTGTTATTGAAAAACAAAACATGTTAAAGAGAAAAGAAAAACGAGCTATATTTTTAATTGAGCTTGGAGTAGTAGCGGCGGTATCAGTTTTAGGACTAGTAACATATTCAGCTATTAATGTGACACTTGTCAATCAAGAAGTGGAAAGTTTAAAAAAGTTCCGAGAAGAAACATTGGAAGAATTGGAAAAACAGCGAGTTATAAATAAAAAGATTAAGAATGCTGTGGTTTTGTTGGAAAGTTCCATCGAAAATATCACTAGATATTTAAATGATTTTCGGTCAGAATTTAACGAATTAAAAACTATGTTACCAAATGAAGTAGCTTTAATATCACATTTTGAAGTTACGTTTGCCTTAGCAAAAGCTGACATACTTGAAATAACAAACGATTATCGGAACGGAAAGCTTAACAAAAAATTATTTTCTTTTTTCAACGTTACATTGGACTGTAAAGAAAGTTGCCCAATAGAATATTCAACAGCTATAGATTGCAACATTGACGCGAATTCTAATCTTTTAAATTTTACGTTCGACGTTCAAAAAGTAGATAAAACTTCTTATTTATTGACCGCTGATTCTTTTTCAATAGT
This sequence comes from Phthiracarus laevigatus, assembly GCA_034700185.1. Taxonomy (NCBI): domain Eukaryota; kingdom Metazoa; phylum Arthropoda; class Arachnida; order Sarcoptiformes; family Phthiracaridae; genus Phthiracarus; species Phthiracarus laevigatus. The sequence continues at coordinate 7,745 of JAQIXJ010000725.1, read as the reverse complement.
TAAGCATTTTCGTGATTCGAAAATTTACTGTTTCATCAATTATAACGGTTACGAAATGATAATATATAACAAATCACGGGACTGTATTTCACTGGTTCCAGGCCCATATCACTTGTCACAAAATAATTTAATACTAGTTCCGAGAGAAGAACGTTGTTCAAACTTTAATGAAAGCGATTTTTCGGAAATGTGGCAAATTTCTAGATGTTTGAAACTTGACGAAAGTAACAAACATTTAACACTACAAATTAAACACGCCAATCAATTTAACTACATCTATTGTTACAAGCATTTCATCGATGTATTTGGAAAACATCTCGAGTGTCCTGACTATGTTTTCAGCCTTAAGAACACAATCTCATTTTCAATAGGAGACATGCAATACATCGCCACACAAATCAGGATTCAAAGTGACATGTCGTTCGAAGCTGAAGAAAGTTTTAAAATCAATGTTCATCTAAAAGGTATAACCAACGTATCTGTGAACTTGAAAGAACTCAAAGAAAGTGTGGAAGCAATAAATTTAAATAAAGATCTATACTACACACCAGACGGACATCATTGGATTCTAAAATTCATGGGATGTGTCATTGGCTTCTTAATAATTATTTGTCTCTTTTGTGGCATAAAGAAATATTGTTTAAGTCCATCAACAACTAACCCGCAAATAGTTCTTCAGCACAACACGATCGAAGAAGTAGAAATGAGGCCACTAAACAACCAAATACAAACTTCTTCAAATAACGAGTCTGAAAATTTGAGAACAACTAACTTTTTTTCAAGACTATTAAATCAAATTTAAGCTTATTATTTTTGGAATTAGATTATAAAGCACCTTACCTTTTAATGCACCTTCTGAAGATTTTTCAATAATAATATTACTTTTAATTTCCTAATTTTCATAAAAATTAATAATAACAAATCGGGACGATTTTATATTAGTGGCGGAGAATGTTGCACCTGTTATTTATATTTAATTAAAATTTAAATTCAGTTTAATGTAATAAAATGCACATATGTTTTTTTTAATTAAGTTAAAATATAAATTTGCTGTAGATATAAAAATTGACTTTACTTTTAAGCTGGAATTGATAATTAGAGCGGAGTAACACTTTTAATTATAAGTTTTGCCACGTTGACAATAAAAAAGAGCAATTAATAAAGTTATTATCAATTAATATTGAAGTAAATCTTATTTTGCTCCAGGAATTGGTAACAATATGTTCCTATATATAAAAATGAAACAATACTTATCAAACTTAAGAAGACAAACTTAGAATTACTGGAACAAAAAATAAAATCAAACAAAAAACAATGATTGTCTTTATCTAGATACTTTTATATACGTTGTTAACCAAAGATTGTTTAAGTTTAATAATTATTTGAACCATTTAACAAGTTAAAAATTTTTATACTTGTTTAATATAAACAAAAAACAACCAGTGAATTAAATGACATAATTGTAAAATTATCTAATAAATAAAAGTAGTAAAAGAATTTTTTGTTTTTTTGTTCATTATGTAAGATGTTGAGAAAAGTGTATTACTAATTTTTTTATGATTGTTTCCATCTTACATAAACAATACTTAAATGCATGCTTAACCAAAGATATGAAGGATTTTTTGTTAAAATTGTTAATTTTTTTAAATTAAACTTGATTTTTCAATTTGTTAATTTTGTTAAAGTTTTAATCTAATATTTGAATCAAAATGGGATCTATAAACATAAACTTGTCTGATAGAATTAAGTGAACTAAAATCAAGTTAACAATAGAACTAGACATAATTAATATTATTTATGGTGCTAAATGTTTTATTTCACAAATTAAACTTGACATAAAGAACTTAACAAAATTATAGTGAATAGGTTTTAGATTTGTTCGCATTCAAATAGATTTTATCATTATTTACACTTGGATATTTATGTCTATTTCCAATTTTATGTTAAATTATTGATCTTGTTCTTTACAATAATAAAAGTATTTTACTGTTTTCTGTTGTAAAAAATTATTAGTTTAAATAAAGCAGAAAATAGGGCTAGAGAGATAACGTATGCTCAAAACTATCATTTACGAATCAAGAGAGCGAATAATGAGAGCCAGAAAAATCCTCGAAGCTACCCAAAAATGGCCAACATTTTGGTTAAATTTGAGTTTTAAAAGCCAAATATTTTGAAAAAAATAGTAATTTACAATCTCAAAATAGCATAAAAAACAAAAGCATTGCTAAATAGGCAAGATTAGATAAAGAAGCACCCAAAGTTAGTATGGTATAATGACCTGAATTTCCCATTGTTTGTTGCAAAATGAGCAATTTTAAGGAAAGTTAATGTATGACTTGAAAGTAAAAATTAATTAACAAACATAAGAATTAGATTAAATTCACTTAATTATATTAAGTAAATGGGATAATTTTAACAATTAAAATCAATATTATCTAATTATCAAATAAGAACGCAAGGGTGGAAGGATGGTCTAACATACCGAGAGACAAATAGCAAAAGGCAAATTTACAAAAAATAAAATTTAAAAATAAACACGCCTTGTACGAACAGTCCAAATTATTTAAGATATGATATAGAAATTTTAATTTGATTTAATTAAAAATTAAGTTTACAGTTTTAATATAATTTTTTTGTCTGTCGATAAATCAATGTTACCAACCCTTGGTTTTTTAAAAATTAATCTTAACAAACGCGCGGAATTTGGGTTTATTTGATCATCTTCTTCAATATAGTCTAGATCTGATACTCCATTATAGTTTTTGTTATTGTTAACAAAACATCGAAATTTATTTTTGTTTGCGTAACAACTTCTACTTCTGCGGCGCTTAATAGATAATTAAGTTTGTCAATGGTGTCGCCATTTATGTATTCTTCCTCGACATGATCGGATGACTACAATGATTCTTATACGTCATGTTCAGAAGACCCACTTGTTTAAGAACCCGAGTCATTTAAAGCTTCATTATGATTGCTATCAGACACTAAAAATCTGTTTTTAGCTACAGTTTCTATAGATTAATCTGAATAAACTTATTAACTAACTAAATTGATTGTCAATTTAGTTATACGCCAGTGTAAAATACTTATTACAAGTTAAACAATGCCATTTTCAAAATGAGTTCATAATCTATTTGTTAACCTCTTTATATAATCTCGGGAGGAGCTAGAGGCAAGTACGAGGAGAAGGAGAAAGAGGAGAAGGAAGAAGAGGATGAGGATGATGAGGAATACAGTGGTTTATTCAAGTCCCAAACAATGGTTCAATTTCATTAATTCGACGTTGTTCTCAATTTAATTACTGTAATCCTCCTCTTAATCTTCCTCCTCCTCCTTATCTGCTTCTACTCCTCCCGAGGTTTTATAAAGAGGCTAGCAAAAAGGTTAGACTTTATTTTGAAAATGAATTGCTATATTTGTAATAAGTATTTTACACGGTGGTGCAAAAATATCAAACACATGAAAACAAGTCATAAAAACTAATCAAATGACAATCAAGCTTAAGATACTGAAGAAGTATCTTCAGATGAATCCGTAGAATCATAAGCTGCAAACATATCTAGATAACGTTATTTTTAAAAATTAATTTTAGTTAATTTTGAACCAGGTATATGTCACTTACCATAGGGATTCATCAGAAATTATTTAAATACTTTTTAAATAGGTTAACAACAGGATTTTTTAAAGTAAGTAATTAAGCCTAACTGTTATTCCCATTATTTTTTAATTATTTTATTATTTTATTTCTAAACTTATTTATTTTTAAAAACTGAGAACTAAAAAAACAATTTAAAAGATAAAATATTGTTATAGCTATTAAAAATAAAATATCCATATAATCCTATGGAAGACATTCACAAACGTTCCATATGGTCATCGTAACTTCAAAATAATTTATAAATAGTTTTATTTTCGTTTGTTTGAAGAAAAATAGCCGACACTTTGTCCTACTTTAAAATTTTATGCATCTTAGCAGCAGATATCTTTGTTTTTTTTTTGACCGAATTTTTGCCTCTTTTAAATAATATATGTCTATGTCTACTAGATATATACATTATTTATCCCGTTTTTGATATTTTCTTTAGCCTACTTGACTCAAAAATCGACATGAAAATCCCTTTATTGACTCATGAAATCAAAATGCGGTCAGATAGACAGAGGGATGAAAAACGGAATACCCAAATAAATATATAATAATTTTGCAGTATAATAAATTATTGTTGTTTAGCTTATAATTTTTAAGTGAAATAATTTACGCTATTAAAATAAATTTTACCATCTTTTCTGTTTATGAAAACTAGAATTGTCATATAACAGTTGTTTTTGAGATTTGATAAAATACTTAAATGTTAGATGTAGTTCCAAAATCATTATTATTGAATGCTTTAATAATAACGTTAATTAAAATAATTTTATAATTAATTCTGAGTTAGTTTAAATTGATTTAGGATACAGTAAATTATATTAGTAAACTGGAATGTTTTCTTGAAGTACAGTTTTACAATCTTATAAAAAAACTGAGCATAATACTATTTAACGCCTAATCGTACACGCATGTTTTTGTTTTACTAATCTCTATTAGTTGCAAACATATACGTCTAGCAAAATGTTCAACTTAACTTCATTTTTTATTTTTCCATATAGTTCTAAAGTTATTAAAAAGATTTTTTTTAATTTCTTAAGCTATTAAGAGATTTTGATAAATTTCTTATGCTAATAATGGGATTTTGATTTTTACTCTAATAAAGGGGTTTTATTAATTTCTGACTTTAATAAAGGGATTATACCATTTACTTAAGTTAATTAAGGGAATTAATTACTCAAAAAGGACAAAATATACCGACAAAAATCATGCTAAATTTTTGCATTTATGGTGTCAAAATAAGGGAAAAATTCTATTAATGTATGCATGAATCTGATAAAAATAGCCAATATTTATATAAAAATTGAGTGGCATATGCCGCTTTTTGTTGAAAAAATAGTAAAAAACTGGCAAATATATACAAATTTAGGCAAAACTAACCAAACTTAAGAATAAAAATTGAGTCGCATATGCCGATTTTTCCATAAAAATAGTGCTATTCGGACTAAAAAGGCAAAAAATTACATAAAAACTAGCCAAAATGGGCAATATTTGGCTAAAATGACAAAATATGATTTTTAATAATTGTGGCATATGCCTTTATTTGCAGTATAAATATGGATTTTAAAGATCAAAAACATCGCAAAATGTTGTATGACAATCATAATTCTCATTTTTCACTAGAATCATCAAATGTAAGATTTTTTTTCCATAAAATGTTTAATTGTAAAGTGTCGCACACATAATTAATGCTTTTGATTAGTTATTTTAAATAAGTTCAAACTATTAGTCGGTATAATGATAAACAAAATTCATTTTGTAAGCTGTAATATATTATAGCAGTGCAATTTTAACATCTTATAAAACAACTTTTTTTAAAACAGTTGGGTCAGAGATAAAACTCTTATACTTTTACATTTTTATGCTCATCGCTACTAGAGTCTATAATTTCAGTAAAATAAAATCTATATAATTTTAAATGTACTTCGCAGTTAAACACAAATGTTATATATGTTTACTTGAATAAGGAAGAACAATTAAATTAAATTTTATAGGACAGAGACTTTCATTGATCTTTTAATACTTATATCTAAATCATAACTAACACAATAAAATCTTATTCTGTTAATTTTTTATAGATTTGTGAAATAATTTGTCACAAATATAGTAGTTATAAATCCTGGTTATTTCAATGAAATCCATTTATTATTGAAACTACAGGATGTCTTTATAACAGATGACAGATAACATCGGAAAATACAGACAGAAAAACATTCAGGCACTTGAAGTTGATAAAAAATTAAGAATTTGAAGTTGAATTAAGTTGTGTATCCATAAAACTAAAATTAATTTTGAAAATATCTCTTATAGTTAATCATTGTCTTTTATTTATATCTATAATATTCTATCAATCTCTCTAAGGAGATATAAACAAATCTAATTTTATAATTTTTTGTTTAAATATTGAAAATTTATATAAGAAAACTTTGAATTTTTTGATCTAATTATTTATAACAAATTTATTCTAATACATTTTTATATTAATCAAATTTTGTCATTTTAGCCTAATTTTGCCTATTTTGGCTAAAATTTTGATTTTTTTTTTGCCTTTTTGAGTCGGAAAATCACAATTTTTATGGCAAAAACAGGCATTTGCCGCAATTGTTAACCTAAATTTTGGCTATTTTTATCCGGCTTTTGCCTATTTTAACACAAGATCGGCCATTTTTGACGGCTTAAAAGCCAATTTTGACAAAACTTTTTTTTATTTTTGACATTATGTTCGTCATTTAATTATGAAATTTCTTTATTAGAGTCAAGATTAAAATCCATGCATTATCTTGTTGTACATAATAAAAATTTATTAATTTTTTAGAATATTTATTTCTTTAAATTTTATTATAATTTAGTTTACATTAATTGTGTGATTATTGGTTATTTAAAGTAAATTACTCATTTTCTAGGTGTATAAAACAAAGTGAAAAAATATAGGCATATAATAAATGATAGAAAAATGTTGGGAATAAAATAATTGTTAGACTAGCAAAGGTTAAAAAATCTTTGATATTAAAATAAGAAACAAAATACTGAAGCCATCTAAGTTTAGAACATTTTAATTTAATTATAAAAGCTTATGTTAAATAAATAAAAGATTACTGATTATAAGTTTTTTACTAGATATGTAGTTTAACAGGTTTATTTTTTATCTGACTTTGACGGATTTATGGATTTGGGTCCGTCCGTCCGTCGGATGTGCACACTCTAATTCTAATTAAGGGATTTTGACAATTGCTTAATCTAATTAAGGAAATTTAACGATTTCTTATGTTAGTTAAGGATTTTCAGTTTAATAAAGTATATAAATAGTCACAATGAACAAAAGTATCCTCAAAATTGTCATTAAAAGGGTCAAAAATGACCAAAATTGGATCAAAATTGTATCAAAATTGGATCATAATAGGCAAATAATTGACAAAAATCGCATTAAAATTTTAGTGGCATTTCCTATATTTGAATTAAAAAAGTGATTTCTAGTTACAAAATGACAACAAAGACCAAAAACTAGAAAAATTTGCAAAATTGACAAAAATAATATGAGTGGCATCTGCCGTTATTAGCTGTAAAAAAGGAAATTTATGTCTGAAAATAAACAAAAGCTGGTTAATACAGTCATTCCTTTGCAATAAAAGCCAAAACTTAATTTAAAAATTTTGTGGCATCTGCCACATTTTGGCGGTAATTATTTGATTTTTAAGCTCATAAAGGCTGGAATCAATATTTGAATAAAAATAAAGTTTTTATTTAGTCAATACAATCATTTTTAAAATTAAAACCAAGTTTATATATTAAAATCATTTATGGTTAAAACTTAAATTTTTAAAAAATATTTATTGAAAAATAAAAGCTAAATTAAGATTTTAAAAAATAATTATAACAATTAAAAAATTTTGATTTGTGATTTGTAGAGAGTCAAAATAAAAGCATTTATAACATACAAAAATAGCGCTATAAATAGCGTTAATAAATGAACAAAATAGCACTAAAAAATAGCATTTATAAATTTTTAAAAACTACTTAAAAGTTAAAATTAAAAAAATCCAAAGTAAAATGCAACAAAGATATAATAAGTCACATCGGGAAGTCGTTTTTTTTCCTGGAGATC
>JAQIXJ010000724.1:0-28310 GCA_034700185.1 Phthiracarus laevigatus | reverse complement strand
TTTAAAGCATAAAATTAAACTTAACTAATTTCAATTAATTTGTTTTACTTTTATTATCTTTAATTTTACCCTTTTTTTATTATTAAAACTTTCTATTTTTTAACTCTCTATACTGTAAATATTGGTATATTGTCTATTAATATTCAAATTCCTTAAATGAATTGAAGAATAAAATTTGGGTTAAATATTTGGTTAGAAAGTTTTAAAAAATATATTTACATGTTTTATTAGAACTTATTTTTTAGAAGAGTCAATAAAAATTTAATAACAAAATATTTGACGTCTAGTGATTGAAATGATTGCTTTAATCGTATAATTAAAAACCAAATGTATATCAAAAAACTAAAACGAACATTATATGGCTCTTACTTTACTTCTAATATTATATTAACTAATTAAATATGAGCATAAGTCATGTGAAGAAGAAGCTAAAAGCATTTACTTTACGACAAAATACTAATTCAATTGTTGTCTAAGATTTTTAAATTTTATTTTTAAACAAATAAAACTTTGAATAAACATATTCTATTTATTTGATTATAAAACATTGTTATAAATAGTACTTCAGTAAGTGTTTAGGAAATTTTGATTAAGTCTGTGTTTATCTATCGAAGAGTGAACATCAAATCTTTTGTTAGTGTGTACTTAAAGACACAATTAATTGTGTGTTTCAATATATAGTTACGTGATTTTAGTTTAATTAATGATATGCGTTAGACTATGAAACGGGCCCCCGATTTTTCTGGCCCCGACTTTTCTGTCGGGCTTTATCGGGCTCGGGCCTTAAGTTAGAAAAATGTATCGGGCCGGGCTTTTGTACCAAAAAAATTAAAAGCCCGCAAACTTTAATTTTGTCAAAAATATTAAAGTAAACATTATTAAAATATATAAAAATTTAAAAAAATAATTGGATTTCATTAAAACTAATCATTTTTTACAAATAAGTATAAATTAAATATAATTATATCCGAAATAGATATATAAAAATCTAAATCAGAATTTGACTTTGTGATTAAAAAAATTTTTATGTTAAATCGGGCCGGGTCGGGCTTTGAGTGAAAAAATTTATCGGGCTTTTGTCGGGCTTGGGCTCAAGTCTGTCGGGCTAGCATCGGGCTCGGGCCTTAAAATTTTCACAATTTCATAGTATGCATAACCAAAATTTACAAGATTTCACCCTATTTTTACCTAATTTTTCCGCAATTTTGACTAATTTTATTCGATTTTCCCCCTATTTTAGCCATTTTATAATTTTTGCCTCTAAAATCCCTTAATTAATAAAATGGTTAAAGACAGACGGAGACTGATTATGGACAGAAATTTCAAATTCAATAGCTGACTTGTGTAAACAAAATGAGCTAAAAATAATTTACACAATTCCTAAAGGCGATTAAAAGTTATTCCAGAATTCTTGTTTATTAAGGTTTAAGTCAATTCGAGGTCAGGTAAGGTGAACATTTAATAGAATTTAGTCTTTCTTGTCCGACTAACTTTATCTGCTAAAGTTTAAGGGTTGACGCGTAGTCATCATATACCGGTATGTATATGGTCCCATAGCCCATCTTTTGGCCACATTATTAATTAAATATAATTTTTGATTAGTCGTTAGTTTTAATAATATTCCAAGATTATTTATATATTTGTTTATTCAAATATTGTTTATTTTAATATTTTCATCCAAAATGTAAAATTTAGAGTTTTAAATTTTTTGGAACAAAAACCCGGTCCCATACAGCTTTTAAATTAATATCCGTACCGGCAAAGCTGGAATAGTTTCGGTAGCCCGTGAAAAGCCGATACAAACGCTACTCGCAATCGCCAATAAATGATGGTAATAGTTTATATTGACGTATCATGATTCCATACAAACCTGAGCGATGAAAAAAGAATCATCAAATGTGCGATAAAAATTAGTCGATAAATAATTTTCTATTATCGTTAAGTTTTATTCATTTTTTTCCTTAGCAAACTGAAAGTACATGTAACCTTATTTTCCTTTATAATTATAATGCATTTTTAATTAAAGCGTTTAATGGCAACACCTTTACGGATAAGCGATTTTATACAAAAACTTTATTGGTTTGACATTGAACTTTCAAAAGATTAAGGGAGAAATACGCAATTTTTTTTTATTTTTGCAAAATTTTTCATTGCACAACCGAACAGTGGATGAACGCAGCGGAATAAATTAGCATATAATTATGAAACGAAAAGTTTCTGAGTATATTTTTGTGAAATACGATTTTGCAAAAACATTCGATTAAAAATTGGTTATGAAAGCAAAAACAAAAATAAAAATATATAATGATCTATCGAAAGTATATTTCCGTTATAATCACTCTCATCTATATAAATACTTTTTAAAGAACGCTTTAATCACAGTATCGGTTGCGCGCAACAATAAAATGAATTACTCGTCAAACACATCGATACTAATATTATTTTTCGCATTGATATTAGTTATCCACGAGTCATACCAGGAATGCCTATGCAACATGAAATTCAACGGGGAATATTGCGGCACCGAATTAAACAAAGTGAACGGCAATAATGACTGCGCGCGTCACATATATTTCTGTGGTAAAACAAACCGAAACAAGCCCGCGGTTCTAATGAAACGGTGCCAAAAAGGATTGGAGTGCGACACCACTGTTAGCGGAGGTAAAATATTAATAACGATTTTTTTTTTGTTAAATTGGTACTCGAGAGTATAGATTATTATAAAGAGATATTATATGGATAAATTTTGATAATAAAAACAAAATGAATTTTAAAGTGTGGTTATTAAAACATTTTTAGATGTAAACACGAGTCACATTTTCACTCATTTTGTTTTCGTTTTAAAATTACAAGCTATATTTTGAACTAAGAAAATTTTACGCTAATTAATTCCGAAAAGATAATTATGATTCGCTCAATAATAATATGCACTAACAAACCACGCAGTTAATCAACTTTTCCATTACTTCCCACACTTATTAATAATAAATTTATACATACAAAGAATAGATAATATCTACGAAAAATTAATTTTAATTTGCTTGTGCTCTGATTAATGAAATTATAATTTATATTTAATCGAAAGGCGTAATCCATACCTTAACAAATTAATTAATATAGAACATAATCATAAACCGTTTACACTCATATTTTGCTTTAAGGAAACGCGTGCTTAATAGGAAACCTTCAGTGTAATTGCGGTCAAGGTTTAAGGCGACGAAGAAAATACTGCGGAAGTCAGTTATCAGGATCGCATTGTGCCGCTAACGTGGTTTATAAGTGCCCTATGTTTAAACGGTATAATCCGAAAGCTGAAGACGCGTGTCCTTACGGCTGTCGAGATGGAGATTGTGTGGACGACGGCGATCAGAATACTACTGTTTTCAGTAACTAATGTCTAAATAATTCTGATAGTTTTTGTCGCTTTAAATGAGAAACTATGTTTACTATGTATGTGTCTGTGTGTCTATTAACCATATTTTTAAGGTTTTTTTCAAGAAAAAATCTGCTTTTTTCGATTCTTATTATTTACAAAATAATTATTTTTTATATTACTTAGATTTTTATATTTATATGCATTATTATTTTGTTTAACTATATATAATATTCTCGAATAGTATAGTTAAATTAACGGCATATTGTATTTTTGTCGATTCAAAACAGGCTATTATGTGCAATACATTAATTATTAATAACATGTAATGAAAATTAAATAAACAAAAACATTTAAATGATAACTTCCATAATATTTTATATCAGTTTCTTGAAATAGAAGATTTTTTTTATGTATGACAGTTCTCCCTTTCGTCCATCTGTCTATCATTTTCTCTTTGTGTTTGCAGTAGATTTGAATTAAACTAGAATTTTTTATCGTAAAAATGTATACTTATGGCAAATATGCAAAAGATGTTTAAAAAGTAAGCTTATTTTCCATTTGATTTTGACATAAAATATTGATTTAGTCCAATAGTTGCCATTTCATAGAGTTTTAAAACTAATACCCTTATTTTAATTTCATTGCCGCGTATTTTTGATTACAAAAACCCCCTTAATAATAATATGAAAATTATTGTACAATTTAAAATTATTTGATTAGTATTTAAGCATTTGAAAGGCATTAACCAAAACTTTTAGGTGCTAAAAAATAAACATCCGAATTTGCTTGGTAATTGTTTAATCCTAATTTCTCTGTTTAGATATTATATTGGTATTATTTATTAAATTGTGAGCTAAAGTTAAATTCCGTTAATAAAATTTCTACGTTAATCAAATATTTGTTTGAAAATTATTTGCTTAAAGTTTACTTTCGCTTCAAATGGTTTACTTACGACTCTACTAAAAAAGAGGAAAAAATTTTGCATACCAATAGAGAAAATGGGAAAGTAGTGGATAAGAGGTAAAAAGAAGAAAACTACAACCAAATTAGTTGAAAATAGATTGAAATAGGATTCGTAGTGACATTAATATTATTGTAATCTTTCTTATATATATATATAATAAAATGCCTTTTAGTTAAATTAAAGTAGCTGTTGTTATTATAATTAAGACGCATTAAAACCAATAGTTAAGAGTGAATATTCGTGCTAATATTTATGATAAGTTTTATGTGAAAATTTTTCTTCTAATTTAAAATTTCATGCTTAATTATCTTTTATTCTTAATCGAAGATTGTAATGAAAAAAGTTTTATAAAACAGAATTTTATTTATATTTTATCTTATATTGAATAGAGATTTTACACATTTCTCAAACGAATCGTTTTATAGTTTGGCGTCTGATAACTAAAATATTGAAATAGTTAGCTATTTGAAAATCAAATATTGGAAAAATATGCGCCTAAATTACTAAATTTGAATTCCTGTATCATTCACAGCATTTTAGTGACATATATATATTCCATACATGTATTAAGCAAAACAGAATTTTTTCAAAAATTCTAGACAGAGAAGAATAGCAAAAAAGTGAGACACGATCTCGAGATATTAAAATTTATTTCTCAGACGAAAAACACATATTATAATTCTTTCGCTGTTCGTTCGCTGTCGTCACGATATGTCACAGCAATAAAGAAAAAATTAAACTCGCAAAAACGTACGAACGAACAAAAACAAAAAACAGCGAAAAAACTTGTTATGTCTTATTATTTTATTTTATTTATTTTTCTCATAATTTCACTGGAAAAAAATGTGTCTGCCTTTCCGTCAACGGAGAGTACAAGAACAACTTGATTTGATTAAAAAAAATTTAAGTAGAAATTACTCGCTCACGGAATGTAGGCTTAAAAATATAAAGAAAAATTTAAGTGCGTTTAATTCGATAGGTTCGGATGAAGGAAGAAAAACAGGAGAGCGAGAAAAAAGAAAAGGAATAAATAAATATTTTGCATAACAACTAATCGTTAGAAATAAAATTTAATGGTTATAATTAAATAGTGAGCAGTACTGGAACACGAGAGGGAGTGAAAAACGGAATGAGAAGTAATTTGTATGCGAGAGAAATAAAAATTTAGTTTGAACTCAATAATACTATTTGTGTGCCCGTTATATGTACGCTAAACAGAAAATCTCATTTACTTTTATGGAAGGTATCGATCATCGGAGTTTGCGAAACAGAAGCAAATATCCTGGAACTCTCGCGAAGTTTGGAGAGAAAGCGAGATCGAGAGAGGAGTGCGAGAGTTATCTGTCACTACAATAACTTTGCGCTTCAAGTGTTCATTCATTGATGTATTCATATGTTTATTACCGGCAATAAAGAGCGTAGTGAAACAGATTTTTTCACTTTATTTTAATGGATAATTCAGTTAAATCTATTATATTATTTCGCTTTCGCCTAAATTCAATAAGGAAACTTAAATATACTGTATAACTTAGCTTATGGCGAAGTATAGTACCTATACATATACAGTATATGGTTAACTTCGCCAACAAAAAAAAGTTAATACAAATCCGAAAATATTTTCATTTTTTTATTCATTGAAAAAATCGAATTACACTATAAGCTCTTAGAAATTGTTATTTCTGTCAAAAATATTATTATTTTTTTTTGGTTCTTACATGATTGCCTACTAAATGTAACTACTGTAACATAAAAAATATCGAATGGCTAATAACCAAAATATAAATGCCATTAAACTTTATAGTTACGCTGCGGTAAAACTGATGCTTTCGCTTTATGGCCATATTATATAATTCAAAATTTTTTTGAATTATTAACGCGAAAAGCGGAGCATAGCTGCAGCTTCTCATTAATGGCTTCCTTACGAAATGACAAATCTTTTTGTTGCAGAGATTTAATATTTCTTAGTTAAAGGCATAGCTCTCAAATTACATTCCACTTCCTTCTCTTTTCGGTTAGACAATGTAAAATGTTGGAGAACTTTTAGAAACTTATTATGCTCTCTAAAATGTAATATATATTTCTATCATTGATTTTGTCTTTTTACAACAATCTAAGGAATCGCGAGAGTAAGTGAGTGAGTGTGTTAGTGAGTGAGTGAGTGAGTGAGTGTGTGTGTGTGTGTGTGTGTGTGTGTGTGTGTTAGAAAGAGAGAGAGGAGAGGAGAGTTTCCTCTATAGATTTCTTCCAAATTTATAGCTCTAATGAGACTCTGTTTCTGATGATAAATTTTTTCATATAAAACTATTATATATTAAAACTAATTTAACTAAAACGTAAAGAAAGGAAAAAAGTTTTTGTGTTCATTTTATTTTTTTAAATTTTTTATTTTTATTCGTTTCCTCTCTAGATCTCGTGCATACATTTTCCAGTCAATTTGAGTTTTTATTAATGATGCCTTTTAGGGGAAAATCCTTCAATAAAGAAAACGCGAAAAAATTTACTTTCTTTTGAAAAATATTTTACGCTTTAAATTCTACCTAATCTTAACTTCCAGTATAAACTTTAATTTTCTTTCAACATCATAGCATTTTTAATATGATTAGGCCCTCATCTGTCGTTTTGGCAGTTTTCAGGTATGTATTAATAGCGTTACGATAATTAATACTTAATTGAAGTTTACTGGTAATAGATTTATGATTTATTTGAAAAATGTAATACAGTATTTTCAATTCATTAGCTCTAACTTTTTTATTTAAGCATAATCCATTAAGTTCCGAAGTTAAGTATAACTACAACATTATTTATATCCTAAAGCAAAAATACTTTTTTGTTTCTATGAACAAAAAAATTTCAATAATCTATTCTGTAAATATTATTTTGCATTTTTTAAAAGTTACGATGTAAATCTTCTACAAAATTACATGAATTTTATAAAGAAAATGATTCTATTTTTACATTATTATTATTAAAGATCTTTAAGCCAATTGGTATTGCGACGAATTTCCACAATTTAAAGCGAGTGACCTTTTATTTTAAAAATATTTGTTAAATAATCATAATAATGCATTTCAATTTATTCAGTAATGGTAAACAGATTTTGTCAAATACGCTAAGTTTTAAAAATATCCATGTCTTTATCTTTTTATTTTGTTTGAAACTTTAATATACTTTAATAACAGTAATAAAACGTAAAATTTGAATAAATATCCTATAAAGAGTGTCACAAAATTTTGAGAGAGAGAGAGAGAGAGAGAGAGAGAGTTCTTTACGACCATAAATAAAATGTTTCACCAGAATATTCTTTCAGGATTTTGCATATATATATAGTGTTTGTTAGATTAGAATAAATAAAATTTATGTATGAAACAAAAACGAAGAAGAGTTATATAAATGTCCGTAAATTTCCTCCTAAATTTCTGAATTGGGAAAAAACTAAACGAATAGATGTGTAGTCGTCTAGTAATCATAATAAATCTCCGAATACCGTTAAAACTTGGTTTGGGAAAGTGATCTGCGTTTTTCTTGCTCCAAACTGACAGTTAAGTCAAAGCGAGAGAATAGCTTAACATTTTTTTCGGTCACATTTCCTATTCAATTGTGACGCTTAATGCACGACCGAAATGTTTTTCAAAACAACTATAATAATACAAGTCAACGTTTCTAACCTCAAACGATACAAACGTGATATAACCCAGCGCTTCGTTTTTTTTTGTTGAAAATGGTTAGCGATGTGAAACTTTTGAAAGAAAAGCAAGGGTCAGTTAAAATACGCAACGACGCCAACAACAACAAAAACAACAACGAGAATGACTAGGGTTAACAAAAAAAATAATAATATAAAAGTAAAACGTTAATCCAATGTGAAACAATGGTAATGGTTATGGGTTTGAACGCGCGTTGCGTGAAACAACAAAGCGAATTGCTTGCCCTCTTTCTCTATCTCTTATCTTCAACGCCAATAGTCGTCTCTTATTGCCGTTTTTCGCTTGATATGCATTCATCTTTATTATCAACACTACATAAGACTTTTAGATCTTTCTTATTGCATTCTATTACTATTTTAGACCTTATTTTCTCAGTGACGCACTGTATTAGAAATAATGTCATTCTATTTATTCAACGGTAACTTTAAGTCTCTCTCTCTCTCTCTCTCTTTCTCTCTCTCTCTCTCTCTCTCTCTCTCGCTCTCTCTCTCTCTCTCCTTTCGTTTTAGAAGAAGGCATTCAATTGACAATAGCAGCGAATGTAAATAAAATAAAAACGTATTATTGTTTTAGGGGTTGTAATAAAAAAGAATTCAGTCATAAGTATTAGTATGATCGAACTAGAACGCATTTTTAACATAAATATCGATGTCTCCGCTCAAAAAAGCGATTTTACAACATAATCGGTAATGAATGGATTTTATGTCACAAATAGAAATATTTAAAACGGTTACAAATGCTGTATATATAGGAATAGTATTAGTTTTGATAGAACGTTTTCATATAATATTGTTGTGTCGTCCTTACAATAATATAATTTTAAGCAATTTAAATCCTATTCTCTTGTTCTTACTTAAACAGTGTAATAGAAACATAAGCTGCCGTCTATTGAATACCAGAATAAATATATTCTCTACAAAGCGACACTTCATAAATAATCTCTCACTGTATCAAAGGTATCAGAAATCTCAATATTATAGATAAGGTACTTAAAAACGTGTAGAAAAAATAGTACGATAAAAGTTTTCAAATGTTAGAGTATCATTCATTATTGTCGTCATTATCTAATGCGAGTACAATGAGTAGAGTAGTACACTTCTGGGAAACCATTTTTCTGTAAAGTAAAATGTTCTAATTAAAGTAATAATATATCCCAGTCACTGATGGTCAATGAGGATTTACTTTCGGAAATTTGCAAAATTAGAGTGAGTAAACTCATGGAATTTAAATGCCTTCAAACCAAAATTTTATTCAAAAATCTTCTAAGTATGTGTAAATGAAACCAAAAAGAATTGCAAAAAAATTAATTTTTTAAACAACAATTGCACCGTAAAGATTAATTGATGTTTGCTAAATTATTTAAAAAATTCTCAATGAGGATATAATTTAATATAAATCAATTACAGGTTTTAAAAATTTATTTATCTCGATAATCCTGAATATCACACTTTTTCCCCTTTTTTCCGAAATTCACTCGATTTTTAGCCCTGAGTTTGGCGACTCTAACAATGAGGCACTTAAATAGCTGTACTTTTCCGAAGGTAAAGCGAAACTTCGATAGGTACAAATCCTAGGATATAAATAAGCATTTGTTGTTATTGGCAAACTAACTTAGAAAAATTATTTAAAATATAATTTAAGTTTATTGTGCTTTGCTTATTTTGTATTGATCATGTTTAAAGTGGTCATATATAGTTATATATTAATTTATTGTTTGGTTAATGGTAAGTTAATAAGGAATCATAAGTATTTATATAGTAATAACGTTAGACATAATGTAACATTTGGATGCAACTTTAAAGGCTTTATATTTTTGGTTGAATAATGTTGACTAACCATAAAGAACTAAATTCATTACTAAATATAACCCATTAACCAAATATATGCGCTGAGTTGCCTTAAAAGATTAAAGTGAACAATAAAATAATGTGCTAATACCTATTAATAATTCTGCTAATTTCTAGCAAACTCAAGACGAGAATGCATTCACCGAGACTTCGGTACAGGATCTACTGTGTGCGTATGCAATATCAGTTATTGCGACAATTTGCCACCAATCGCTAAAACCGCTAAAGGAATCATCACGTTATACGAGACAAGTAAAACTGGTGACAGATTCAAAGAAACTCAGCTAAAATTCGGTGATAAGGAAACGGTGAATGCCAGTAAAAATCAAACTATTGAAATTGATCGCGATATTAAGCACCAGAAAATTGTCGGGTTCGGCGGTGCTTTTACCGATGCGGCTGGTATTAATATCGCAACTCTACCAAGCTCGCTACAGTTCAATTTGATAGGTGATTATTTTTCCAGAGAAGGAATAGAATACACATTGGGCCGAATACCTATCGGCGGCAGTGATTTCTCAACTCACGGCTACTCTTATGACGACATTCCCGGTGATGATAATCTCATTCATTTTAGCTTGACTGCCGAGGATAATGAATACAAGGTATCGTTAAAAATTAGGAAACGTTTTTATTTATTAACTTAATAATTTTTAAAACCAATAAATAGCTGCCGTATTTAAAATTAGCCAAACTAATGAGCCCACACGATGTTAGGTACTTTGGTAGCCCTTGGAGCTCACCGGCGTGGATGAAAAATAATAATAAATTAGCCAATGGAGGCTATCTTATTGGCAAACCGGGAGAAAAATATTATAAAATATTTGCAAATTATTTTGTCAAGTAATTAAATACTTGTAGAACCATTGCATTTAATTTGTTCATATGAATAATAAATTTTCTTAGATTTCTCGATGCCTACAAATCTCAGGGTATCGACGTCTGGGGTCTGACAATAGAGAATGAACCCGGGGCTGGAAATGATACCAATTACCTCTGGAACAGTTTGGGTTTTACTCCTGAACTGCAGCGCGATTTTCTCAAATTAGATTTCGGACCAATACTGGAGAGCGCCGGTTATGGACCTAATAATGTAAAAGTGATGATCCATGACGATCAAAGACCAACAATAGCTCATTGGGCGGATGTGATACTTAATGATAAAGAGGCGGCAAAGTACGTGTGGGGCAACGCATTTCACTGGTATGCCAGTAATTCGGGGAATATAGAGTTGTTAGATAAGACGCACGCAGCACATCCTAAATACCCTATAATCTCAACCGAAGCGTGCGAAGAGTGGTCGGGAAAGGCAGCGAAAGTGTCGCTTGGAAATTGGCACACGTTTGATAGATACGCGTACGATATCATTACTGTAAGATTACGTGTTATTTGTGTGAAAATATTACATTATCTTCTACTTTGGCAGGATTTAAACCATTGGGTCAGTGGTTGGGTTGACTGGAATTTGGCGCTCGACCTGATAGGCGGACCGAATTGGGTTGGAAACTATGTCGACGCTCCAATCATTGTCGACAACAGTAGCGCTGCATATTATAAGCAACCGTTTTTCTACGGTTTGGGTCATTTTAGCAAATTTCTAATTCCTGATTCGGTAAGGGTTGAAGTGACGCGTTCGCATGTTATTGAGAATTTCGAAACCACCGCTTTCGAGAGGCCAGACAGCTCTGTAGTGGTCATTGCTCTCAATATGAATAATGATTCGGTTCTTTTAACCATCGATGACTCCGCTAATGGTGTGGTAACGCGTGTTGTGAAACCACATTCGCTCCAGAGTTATATCTGGTATCATTAATGCGCGTTCCTATTGATTTAATTATTTTGTAAAATATTAAGTTTACGTTTAAAAATTTAGCTAAAAATTATAAATTCTAATTCAACCTTGTATTTCAACTTTTTTTTGAAAACTTCGAAGTTTACGAGTTAATGAAACTTATAATTGAAAAAAGTTAAAAATTTTGTTTATTCCCGAAAATATATTCGACTCTATTTTCGATTTAAAAAGACAATAACTTTTCAATAATGTACACAATAAACGAAAGATTTCAAATTATATTTAACTTTAATTGTTTGTCATTTGAACACATTTTTTGTGTATTAATAAAAAAATTGTATCATTTCGTCGATTTCGACGCGTAACATATATTTATCTACTTTTAGTAACCTCATACTGGTTCAATAATCCATATCATATCGTACTTCGACGTTTGAATTCAACGAACATTATTGAGGTAGGATTACTACCAAATTGGTACACTTGTTTAGTGACTAAACTGTGACATCTTCGGCAAAAAAAAATTTATGTTTAAAACAAATGTGAAAGTTTAGACAAAAATAAAATTATGCGCAAAATGGTAAACAGAGCGTAAAATGAATGCTTAAATATACTTATGTAATTTTTTGTTTTGTTTTTTTGTCTGTTATTAGCACAAAACTTAATTTTTCTTAAAAATCGATTACTTATGATTTACATATTTTCCCTTTAAGTAGGAAATTTTTTCATTAAAATGAGGTTTTATCGCGAATACCAAACCAACGACTAAAACGATTAATAAGCAGTTTTTTCACAGTTGAAAAAATTCGTTCGCTAATTAGTTTGCGAATTAAAAGTTATTTCCTTAATAATGGAGGTGGGAGTGGGTTTTTATTTGCAAAATCATTACATAAATTCCAATAAACACAAAAATGCTACCAATTTTTTTTTTGATAAAATATTAAGGTCGGGTGATATTTAATTTTTCCAGATTCTCTAATTTGGCCAACGATTAGAAAATCATAATATGATTTTGATTGCCAATAGCGACAATAAAATTTGCTGACCAATGCCTAGAAAATGAGTTCATTGACTCTCGCATAAACAAAAAAAGTGAAATATGGCCTCCAGTTTTTTTCCCCTAAAATCAATATATTTAGACTAAATAATTTGTTGTGGTTTTCGGTTGGAAAAAAATTTCTTTTCTCAGAAATAAAAAACAGAAACATTTAGATTTTTTTTGGGTCACTTTTCCGCATAAGTTATACTACTGTACAAAGTTTCTAACTAAACGAGTGAACTACGAAATAACTTCGCTGTACAATTCCTTGTGACCCAAATTTGCCAATAGTTTTTGATCTCTACCTTACGCTTTAAAAATTCCTATTTTTTTCTTCATTGATTGAGTGTGAGAGTTGTAATACGAGGAGAGTATAAATAATAATAAAAAGTTTTGACCTGTTTTTATTTTGTGTTTTAACACACTCTAGTGAAGCCGCGTTTTGGCAAAAGCTTCATAGCCTTAAAGAATAAAAAAAATTAGTGTAAACTTTTATATTTAGACTACACATATATATAAAGGAAATGAACTTATAATTTTCACTTTCACTATCAGCCCAATTATTACATTGAGTGTGCGGTGTGTGTGTGCGTGTGAACGGGATTTTTGTTTGCAATTCAATCGCTTATTTAACGCAGTGTGTGCTGACGAGTGACTGGAATTAGTGAATTGAAAGTCAAATGTGAAAAACCCTCTCGTTCTCTGTAACTGCTGCTATTGTTTTGTGTTGGGCGAAAAACCATTTTGTAAATTATATTGAAGATGAAATTTATATCGATTTTATTGTGCATTGTTTTGGGCGTACAATTATGTCTATCGCAATGGCAAGGTAAACGAATGCTGAATATATCTTTGAATTATGTTGCTTTTTAGTGAAAATAGTTATATTTAGTTTCGTTGCAATGAAAATAATAAAAATTATGATATGATAAAAACTTTTTTCTATTGTGATCAGAAAGTTAAATAAACTAAGTTTTTTCGTTAGAAAATTATTAATAGTTTTAAAATCTTTCTTAGACTAATCTATTGTCTGATATTATATATTTCGGTTAAACTTAATAGTCGATACTTGCAAAAACATTAAAATTAACGCGAGAAAATTATTTTTTGTAAAAAAATTAAAAAATACTTATAATAATACAATCTATTATTAGTAAGCTTAGGACATTAAATGTGGAAATTAGTTGAGGAAACTAGTCGTAATGTTAACATATATTTGTTTAGTCACTTAATATTAATTAATCGTTGAATCAAAATGAGCTCATTATGACTGTTGGTTTGGGGTTTTTAGCTCACTTTGAAAAGTAAGCTATTGGATTTGATTTTTCTGTCAGTCTGTGCTTGTGTATGGATTTTTTTTTTTGATTTTTTCAAGATTTTTATATTTTGAATTCTATATATTAATAAAGAGATTTTTCAAATTTTTAAAACTTTTATTTTAATTTTTTAATTTTTTTCGATATTTTATGCTTTTTCATTAATACACTGGTGTTAATTTTTTTGACTTTTTCTTTATTTTAATCAATTCATTTTTTAATTTTTATTTTAAAAACACTGTTGTGAGAACTTTTTGACTTTTTAGTTTTTTTTGTGACTTTTTTGAATTTTTTAAAACTTTATTTCATTTTTATTTTCTCATTGTTTTTTAAAAATGTTAAGCAACGTAATTAGTTCTTTAGGGGTGAAGTAAATGCAATTTATTTCTAATTCAATAAACTGATGTGCATAACTATTCACTTAAAACATATTAGAATCAAAGTGAGCACATTTACTAATGTTTATTGTTGTTTTTGGTTTCATTTTGTAAAAGTAACTAAAATCAATTTAAACTTATTTTTAATTTTTTAAAAATATAATTGAATAAACAATCGCTACTTCAAAATTATAAATAAAATAGAAAAAAATTAAGAACATTTAATTTACCACAAAATATAAAACTAATTAACGATCGCTAAATTTGAACAAACATTTCTAGAAAGAATTTAAATTAATTATTATCATTAATAAGCAATTTTTCTATAGCTTAAACAATAAACGCAATTTTATGTGATTTATGCGAAGTCATTAAGTAACATCTTAAGTAACAGAGCGTTATCTTTATTAAGCTCACAAAACTGGATTAACTAGTTATCAATTAATGCCGCAGTAACTAAGCTTATTACTTAATGAGTCAATCATATTCAACTAAAACGAGCATAAAATTAGCATCAATATTACCAATTTGCTTTTGCAAACAAAAAATAATAAATCTAATGCGATGACAGGCGATCTTACTGATTATAAAACTACTTATTTTCCACTAATTTTTCAAAGAAAAACAAGAATTACTATGTGTAATCCGAAAACTATTATCTATTTGATTATAAAAAGCTCACACCTATATAAACGACATCAATCCCACTCAAATTAATTAATATTAATTATACTATTATTTTAAGGCCGCGCCAATATGCGCAACAAAAATATGATGGACGTTCCCGTTCAGGCTGGTTATAGAATAGCTGACGATGGCGACGGTTACCTGGAGGACGGAATAATTGTTAAAAATAAGGGAACCGGTTATATTGATAAGAAGTATAGGAGCTTATACGCTCCCGGTGGTCAGGTTGTGTATGGAAGACCTGGTAATTTTGATACATAATTTTTAAACATTTTTTTGTGGCAATGATTGAGTTGTTTTTTATTTTGTTTGACACTTAATGAACTTTAATAATACTAATAAGTCTATGATATCATAAATCTATATTAAGATAGCAACAGACACCTATACGCAATTAACCAATTAAAAGTGCTTTTATTGTGTATAGTTTACGGATAAATAGAGAATAGTTAAGCAAAAAAAAATAGCTCTCTAATAATAGTAAAAATAGCTGAAAAATTAGAGCAATAGTTTATTAGCTTCGGTACGGTTTTTATTGTGGCGCGACTTTAATTGTATTAAAGTGTTTGTTTTTTAAAACTGTTATACTATATCACAATAAATCGTTATACTTCGAGTGTCAGGGACCACCAAAGATAAAAACGTTTTATTCTGCCCAAAAAACGGTGTATTTTATTTTAAGCGCTATTTATAGGAGTGTTTTCTCTAGAAGGGAAAAAATTGAAGTTATAGTTCGGATTATTTTTGTTTTTCTTTTATTTTTGATTAAGCGAAAACTGTAACGTTTTTTTAATCTAAATATATATATATATATTTCAATAAAAAAATTCGCTAAAAAATCTTATCTATATATATGACTTACTTAAAATTAATTTATAAATAAAAGTTTTTTTTCACCAAAATCGTTAATTGAAGATAAAATATTTTACTTAAAAACCCGTAATTATTAAATTTTTGAGGTCATTGTTGATTAATTTTTATTTTTGTTTATCCCGATATATTAGTTTTCCAGAGGACATTAATATTTTTTTTGCGTTTGCAACATTTTCAGTGAATTTTGTTTTTCTACCACAACAGAGTCATTAAACAGAAAACATTAAATTAAGACAAAAAATTAAGAACTAATTTGTTTTTGGGGTAAACAATAACAAAACTTCTATTTTTATATCGGCTGTAAAAAACGTCGTATTAATTTATAACCAATAAATTAAAAATAAAATAAAATTTAATAATACACACGCGCTTATTCAAGAGTGCGGTTTAAATAAAGAAAACAATTAAGTTTCTTTTTGTTTTGAACCCAAAAAATGAACAACAGAATAATTAAATTATATCAGCTCTATTTTATGCCAGTATTTAACTAATGGATATTAAAGTTAAATATAAAATTTCTCTATTTATAAATATTTATACAACTATAGACATTTATTCTAAATTAATTAATTGTTTTTCTATTTATAGTGACCCGAAACTAGATGCCACGCCAATGCAATTTAATATTACAGTAATACATGTTAATTTAAACCCGCTTTTATCGCAAATATTTTCGGTGTGGGACTTCATTCGCAAATCGTCAGTTTCAAACCATTTATTTAGTTTCTACCTATTCATTCATCTATTTATTTATTCACAATATTTCACAATTTATATTTTATATATATATTGGTATAATTGATTTAAACTTACATTTTCTTATTATATTAATGTAACTATTTAATCTTCAATATTCTCTTTAAACGTACAATTATTGTTTGTAAAGCAAAACACGTTGTTCATAATGATACATCATTATAGCGATTAAATAAAGTCATTACATTTAAATCGGATATTAAATAAAGACTAATATTAACTTTAATTTAAATCAAAATCATGATAAATGTAGTTAACCTTTTTTTTGCAAACCCTAATATTGTAAATCATTGAATCTTCCCTTTTTTGAATCAAATATTTTGCAAGTCTCTCCAACTGAGTCTCGGCAGCAATATTTTTGGTTTGCTCGGAATCACAATTAAAGATGCGTCAAATTAGTCTGCTTTACCTCCAATGCATTTATGTTTAGACCCATCAAAAGGTTGATAACGGCGTTTTCGTATCAACTACAGTAACGTTTATCAAACCGGTCTGCCATAAAACAGAAATTCCTAAGCGTCTTCAGCAAAAATACTTCATGCACTCCCCATGATATCAAATAAAAATGTCACAATACAATGGCAGTGGGAAACAGTTCCTGTTATAAAAATATAACTCATTTTTGTTGATCAAAACAAAAACAAAAACAAAACGAAAACTTAAAAACAAAAACAATCTTTTCCGTAACCCTGACTACTATTTATCGCGGTTTCAAGAATGACACCATTCATTTGCAAATATAATGTTCGGGAAAATTTATGGCATCAACATTTTCGGGCAACTTTTATCTAAATTTTTATTATGACACCTTGTTATTATGGCAGGAATTTTTCTTAATAAAGTTAGCATTTAACCATGTGTAGAGCGTTTATTTTTTAATGTAATCATAATTAGAGGAATGGAAAAAAATTTGAAGCAAAAACCGGTTAAAAAAGGCAGGCATATTATTCAAATTAATTTTAACGTTTTTAAAAGCTCTTCTGTCTCTCTCTTGTGAATCTTAAAATTTTATTAAATTTTATCAGTTGTTTCTTTTCTAACTCTATTTCTAGTGCACAGATAAATAAGTAAAGAAAAAAAGTCAAATTAATTTTTTTGGTTTTAAAGTTTACTTTAGAGCATTAAAGAGATTTTTAAAAAATTTATTGATAGACATTTATTGCGCGATAAAATATATGTTTTTAAAACAGTTAACTTTGTAATAAATACAGTAAACTCTGAAATTGCCCGAAAATAGTGGAATCTGAAAAATTTTTTCTGTTAATAGCAATAAACTCTTTTTCTTTCGTGCAACTAATCTGGAGAAAAATAAATTTATAAGTAGCAGTCGTTAAGGATTTAGAGAGACTTCTAACACTACACTTGATTTAGTCTCTCCTAGTCTTTAGTAACCAGTGCTTGTGTTTGTGTGCGCACACTTTTTTCTCTGAATTTCGTTGATCTGTCGA
Organism: Phthiracarus laevigatus; assembly: GCA_034700185.1. Taxonomy (NCBI): domain Eukaryota; kingdom Metazoa; phylum Arthropoda; class Arachnida; order Sarcoptiformes; family Phthiracaridae; genus Phthiracarus; species Phthiracarus laevigatus. Next base: position 10,131 of record JAQIXJ010000724.1, on the reverse strand, counting down.
TGAAAACCACAATGGAATCAACGCTTTCTGTTTGTGTTTTAATACTGTTTATGCATTTTTGTTCTGGTCATTCGAAAGGTAACTATTTTTCCATCATTGCATTTTGTTTGTTTAAATTTTTTAGGGTTATCCTTAAAATTATTAACAATTTCTTGATAATCTGTTTAATTTTTAATAAATTACTAATTTATATTCATAATTTTATAATAAAATTTTTTTAAAAGTAAATAAAATTAATCAATTAAACAAACATCGCTGCATTAATATCGATATTCAGTATAAATACATTGATTAACTAAATAAAATGTAATATGTGAAAACAATTTAAACATGTTTATACTGACTATTGAGGGCTGAATGTCGATATTAACCCTGCCATCCATATATGTATGATATTAAACATATTTTATTTGTGATAAAATGCTAATATTATGCAAAAATAGGCATAATTTTGTCGAAATAGCTCGTATTTTTTTAATAAAAAATTTATTTGAAATTATTAATGGCTTATCAAGATTTGACAAAACCCAGCGATTATATGCTTGTTTCGGTGAAAGCTATTAACGCACCCAATGGAAGAAATAATCAAAATGTGCAGCAAAGTTTCTACGAAGACGGTATTATTGTTCAACACAGAGGCACCGGATTTATAGATGATAAATACAAAAATTCCCAAGATTACGGTGTTCAGTCTGTTTATACCAGACCAGGTTAGTTGATGATAATTTATTTTAAAATAACATAGTTTCGATATTAATTTCAATTAGTTTTTTTATGAAGAATGCATAATTAAATAATGAAATCTAAAGTGTGTATTTTATTCTAAATTTGTGACTAATATTTTCCAACATCTACATTAGTATTGAATAGTAAACGTAGTTAAGAAAAATATTTTCTAAGCCAAACATATTTTTATATTTAAACCTAGTAATGTTTTAATTTATAACAGGTACGTATACCTTGTTTATAAGCATTCTACTAGATAAAAGTATAGAAGCTCAAAAAAACACGCTCTAATTTCTTTTAATTTTAAATTCTATATAATAAATTCACGACGCATTCATATTTTCATAGGTTAATGCATACCTATTATTAGGCTAATGCATACCTATTATTAAACAAACAATTATATTAGTTCTAAAACCAAGATGCCAAATCCATTTATTAATATAAGAAATCTGAGAAATCGCTTTACTTTTATAGAACTGCAAACATACAGATGGGCGGACAGACATTATCAAATCCATAAGCTTGATTTTGCCTATTCTAAGGGGGCTATGAAATTTGTATATAGATACCATATGTTACGCCATAATGCCATACCACACTTGGTGGCCTATTGTAAAATCCTATTGCTACTTATGAAATAGTAGTAAATTTAAAAGCTCAAAAATTTTAATTCTACTTTACGATTTAAGTTTAAACCTAGTTATGACAGCACACGTGAGATCGGCATAATCAAGGTTATAGAGAATATTAACCTTCAGCTATCACTTTTCAAAGTTGGCTAAATCATATGTTATAATCTCAATCATTACCCTGTGGTAAAATTTGGGAATACAAAAAAAATTAAAATTATTTTAGCATAAAATTATAATAACTTTATATTCAAGAAAGTATAGATATCTTCATGAAACACATACTTCAATTAAAAATCAAATCAATTTTGTAAAACTAGTCCAAATCATTAGATTTACTTAGAAATTTCAAGAATGGTAATTTCTGGTTCACATTAGAACCACGAAAATAAAGAAACTAAAATGTTGGGAACTATTTTTAGTTAGTATATTTAAACGATTTTTTAATTGGTTAAAATCTCTTAAAAAGTTCATCGCCAGTCAAGATCTTCATCAAAGTTATACAATTACGCCACACCGTCATTAGATGGCACGAAACGATCGCCGCCAACAAACACTAATCCCTACAACAGCTTCATTTTTCCTGTCAACTACGCGAAAACAAAACCAAAGCCATCGCGAGACCAGCAAATGAGCGATTCGAGTTACATCCTTGTCATTAATTAGCGTTACACGCAAACACACACATATGGCGTGAATCACATTTTTAGCTACTGTTAAATTAATTTATAAGCAGTAAAATGTATTAAAAATATTTTGTCTATGCATGCTTTAATTAGTGAATTACTTAATGAAATAAACAGTTTGCTAAAATTGTTGATTTTTATCGAATTACTAACGCAAATTAACAAATAGCTTTGGATACGTCTCTAAAAAACCTCATTTAAAGCGTTTTTTGAATTAATATATTCAACGTTATCGCCCATTAATATAGCTATCAAACTAATGGTTATGAATCCTTTCGTAAAAGCATAAAAAAATTATTTATCTTTTAATTTTTCTAAATTTTTTCAACTTACTAATGCGTTTCGTTTGCGATAAACCTGAGGAAAAATTATAAATTTAGCATCAAGTGCATTGGAATTTTTTACAAGAAAATTAATTTCAAACTTAATATAATATAAAGTGTATTAAAATTTAGCTGTAATTAAGTGTCGTTTGAGATTAGATAACTATTGATAATTTATACTAGAGAATGCTACTTGTTTTATTACGAATTACTTTTTACATTCAGTTTTAAGATGCTCTTCTAAAAATTAACCTATTTATATTGAGGAATATAAAAAATTATTTTTAAAAGATAATAACCTAGTCTAACATTTTAAATTTATTTTTTTAATAATTTAATCCAAAATTATTTAATTGTTAAATGTTTTAATTCTAAAAATTTATTTAGAAATTGTTAAAAAAATTGAAACAACTAAAAAGTATGTCTGTTATGTTAAGTATCTGTATAGAAAAACTTCTTTATGAATTTAAATTTTAAAACTTATCGGTCATTCTAATCACGTGATAAATTGTTACTCTCGTATTTTTTAATAATCGTTTATTTTAGCTTAAATGAGGCTAATCTAAGAATTACGATTGAGCGCACTAGATTTTATTGCAAGTTTTATTTCATTCTAAAAAAATAAAGTAAAATTATCGCATAATATAAGTACGGACACAAAAGTTTAGATAAAATTTTTTAAAGAAACAAATAATCAACAGATAAATTAAACATTAAACTACGCAAAACAAGTGTTTTAGTTGCATAACTTAAAGTCATCATCAGTTCGCGACCAAAAATCCTTATTATTGGCGGCACACATAATCGTATAGCTAAACAACGTTTTCGGCGCTTTATCCAAATATACGTGTCTGAGGAATCGGTGCTCGTATTTGTGTCGATCTTTAAAAAGCCAATACATTTTGCAATCGCACACCAGTTTCCCATCGATCAGTATCCTATTTCGCGGATCCGCGTCCAGAAACGGGCGAAATACCGCTTCGTCGAAATATTTCATCGTGTTTTGCATGTCAGTAAAGTTGAGCAAAACCGGGCGATTAATGTTGTCGAAAGCGCCGATTTCGAAACTTTCGGCCTTAAAGTTTTTATTCCATCCGCTGACGAAACCGATTTCCAACGTTTTATCCGACTTTTCGCGAAATGCGAACGCGTTTTTGTACACATAGTAGATGTCCTGCGATCTGAAGCTTATTACCCGCAGATTCGGCAAATCATAGAACGCGTTACTCTCAACTTCTTCGATAAATATTAGCGATGAATTGACGCCAACGCGAAACCTTATTGATCGCAGTTTCCGTTGCACGCAATCGCTCAACGGGTAACAAGTTTTGGGCGTTTTGAACGCTTTTCGCGGTATTATCTTAAATCGAGCTTCGAGTCCTAGCGTTTCCAGATTCGTCATCTTAGTAATGGCCCCGAATAGTTCCACGTCATTTTTAAGATGGTCGGACCTTACAATGAAATGGCGGATGCGGTGCGCTATACCGGCGAAAGCGTCGCAACTGATAAACTTGATTTTGGCGAACTCGGCGTTCGTACCTAAATAAATGTGCTCGAACGACACATTACCGAAGAAGTTATCCGTTAGCTTGTATTTGCCACCGTTAATCAGTATCAGTTTGTAGTAGCGTTGTTCGCTGCGGTCTATGCTAAGATCGTTGATGGCGTCGATCACTGGTTTTAGTGATTGGTCTTCGGTGAGGTTACAATATAGTGTTGGGAATTCGCTTTTTTTGCTCATAAAACACTTGCATGGGGACACCAGTTCTTTGGGTGGACATAATTTGGGTGTTTCACTGGCCAACGTATTTTGTAGGGTATATAAAAAGATGACCACTTAATATAATAATAAAAATTAATTAATTTTTAGTTTTATTAAAAAATGGTACTTTAATACCTATGAAAATGATGATCCAATTCATCACTAATTAGTTTATATTAAACTTTGTAAATGTGGTATTGTTTTGAAAACACGTGTCTATTTCTAGTCGAAGAAAAAACCTAATACTGGTTATGTGACGTGTCATTAAATTATCTTAAATCGCGATTTATGCTCGACGGTTCGATAAGAATTAAATTTACGAGACGGTTGTAAATTAAGTGTTTTATCTTTCGTTAATTCACTAAGCATTATAAATTACGGCATATGAAAATGTATCAAATATTTTAAATTTAACCATAAATTATAATATGACAATAATTTATTTTAAACTATTTAAGATCGTAGTTTAGTTGAAATTATTAAAATAATAATTTCAACTTATAGATTGTTTACATTATTTCTAGCCAATGCCGCATTTATAGCACGAAAAATATTGGAACAAGATTTATTTTTAATTCAAATCCTTACAATCTTGTAAACAGCTAAACCTTAATATAATTTAAGCTATTGGAAAATAAACTGGCAGACGAACATGGTTTAATCGTTAAGCTTGACTTCTATATGATTAAGAGAGATAAGTGTTAAGGTTAAATTTTAAGGAATACATTAACTTTTGTAAATCTCTAATGATAAGCCAATAATAATTAGGGATCGTAAGTGGAAAAATTGTCCTCATTTGTCCCCTATGTTCCCAAAAAGACAAAACCATCCATATCGCGTCATAACAAGAGAAGGATGTGTCCCCAATTTTGAAAAATGATTACATTGTGCCCATATTAATATTTCTAACTTCTGTAATGAATAACTCAAATAATAAATATGATTGTTTCAGAATATAAAAACTAAAATTGCTCATTTTGCGGGACAAAATTAAAAATTACTTGAAAATATCATAAGAATTTTAAAAGATGATGCATCCCATGCAAGACAGCTGTGCTTTTGGGCTCTATAAACATTTACTATCTGATGCAAAACAGAGAATAAGATAAGAAAAAATAATTTTATTTGATAATTCAGTTTAATTTGTGTTTTAAAACATATAAATTAAGGATTTTTCAATAAGATTTTAGTATCCTCATTTTTGTCCTCAAATTCATTTAAAATGTGTCCCATTTAAGTCCCCAAGATGCCCAAAATTATGTCCAATAATAATAATACAATAATTTTGCAGTTTATGGAGATTATTATGATTTATAAATGTAATATTATTATACTTCAAAAGTAATTAAAATTAATATTATCATTACAGAATTTTATATTAAGATAAGAATCTATAAATTATATTTGATAGAATTGATTAATTAATTAAACTGGATTTTCATTATTTAATATTTTAAATTTTATCATAATAAAATAGAAAATAGACGTTGGTTAAAAACTTTAAGGGAACGTAAAAGTGACTAAGAATAATTAATTGAAAAATGGATACGCGTTCAATTATGGATATCGATGGAAATCTAGATATTAAAAATAACTTTGAATTTAAACGTAACGAAAAGTTTTCCAATTATGCAAATGTTTTGGAGCATATAGAGCTTTACGCTCAAAAGTCTCATTTTTTAGGATCAAAATCTTTTAATAACTGGAGTCATGGGATATATTCGCCAAATGAGACTTATATAGCTTGCTTTATATCACAAGTAATGTTTTTATTTTCATTTCGATCGTTATACATAATATCTTTTGGCCATACATTCAATTGGATATTATTGGAAGAAGTTACGTATTTCATAATTAATCCAATACTTGCTCACTTGTTTTATTTCACATCATATTCTGGTGTGGCATTTGTCAGTATTAGTTTTTTAAACGATAGATCGATGATAATTAAAACACCACTGTATGGAGAAATGTATTATTTAATATGAAATGCAGAAAGAAATTGTGTATTTAATGATAAATACTTTAGAATCTTTAGTAATAGAATGGGAAAAGTTATCAAATTTGTTTTAATTAATTCCCAATTTGACACATCGATTTATATTTGTGTCTATGGTTTTATCTCAATCATAATCTGTATGAAAGTATTTAACGTTCCATTTGCATTACCGCTGCTATTATTTTGGTTTATTCTGCACTCGTTTTCCGCTTATTACTCGCTTCGCTCATACCGTTTTATATTAATTAAGGATTTTGTTTTTATGCTAATAAAGGGAATATAATCGATTTTATATTTTAATAATGGGATTTTTAGGTGGAATAACCATGTTTAAGGTCAAAAATGGCAAAATTGTCAAAAATATGGCAAAAATATGGTTCAAATAAGCAAAATTATTAGAAAATGACCAAAAATAATGTTTAGATTTTAGTGGAATCTGCCTTTATTTGTTTATTTGCTGTACAAATAGTAATTTTTAGGCTCAAATTGTACAAAACTATGGTAAAAAGCTGTAAAATTAGCGATAGTGACATAATACAGATTAAAATTATACTGTACTTGCACCTCTCACTAATTGCTGTTTAAAAGGAATTTTCATACTAAAAATTGTCTAAAATCTGGTCAAAATGTGCAAAAATTCAATTTAAATTTTCAGAGGCATACCGCAATTTGCTGTCCAAAATCTGGTTAAAACAGGCAAAATAAATCTAACTCTGATTTCTGCTTATTTCTTGAAAAATAAATCTTTTTAAAAATAATGTTTTTTATAAGATAACGCGCACCCTATGTATACCGCGTGCACCCTATGTGCACCTTGAATTTTTTCCTAAATTCTACTTTTTTCTTTAGATAACGCGCGCATTATATGCGGTAATTTATGGTATTCATTGTTGCTTTTTAAAGTCCTAATAAATGAAATTTTACTTTTCATTTATTTATTTAACAAATCGATAACAAAATAAAGTAATCTTAAATCTATATTATGCAACAAAGTTTTGATAGTATTTTTATATGCAGCATATACATTAAGCACGTATGTAACCGTAAGTATTTTTCCCGACATTAATCTAATGAATTAAAATTGAATTTTTATAATAATTAAATAACTTTTATTTTGTCTCAAATCTATGTTTTAATCTATTTTTTGTAAACAAACCATTTAGTCTCCTGCACTCCATTAGTATTAGTGTATGTCCACAAACTATATTTTATATTGTTTTCCACTTTTTCCTCGACATCACAATTCATACCCGTATATGGAATTTTGTTAACGCCTTCCAATTCGAAGACTGTGTGCTTAGTGTCTGTCTTAAAATCTTTAAATATTCGTTTACCAGTTTCTCCATCCCAACCACAATAGTAATAATCTTTGCTAATATTGGCATCATTTATTGGTGGGCGTGACGATGGTTGTGTAACACTTACAGAATGTGCTGCAGTGGACTGTTGTGTTGATGTTGGCGGCACACGAGATGGTGGGTGTCGTTGTAATTGTTGGCGTGATTGTCGTCGTGATGATTGGCGTGATGTTGAGGCACCATATTGTGGTTGTAATGATTGATATGAAGGCAAAGTACTATATGTTTGGGCACTATTTGTAGTTTGCAACTGAAGCAACCATTGTTTTGTTTGTTCATCTACTATAAACAATTTATAAGGAAATCCTTTTCTTCTATGAATTGCGATTGTAATTTCAATATGTCTTCTGGTATATTTGTAGATTTCATCAGTAAACTGATCGTTGCACATTAAATTAGGAAATTGATAATTTCTAGGATATTCTTGAAGTTGTTGTACATGTGGAGGAATTATTAGTTCCACATAATTATTCCATGGATTATCCTTTTGTCTATTAACTACTTGCATGATTCCTTCTTTAAATGGCAATATTAGTTCGATTTGCGATCCTTTGGAAACTTGTAAAATAACTTTTCTTTTATTTCCATCATTTATATCTTCTATTATTATTATCGCCCACGGAAGTAGATATGGTGTTCTGTTTAGAAATAAAATCTGATTGTCAGCTTTTTTCTGATAATTCAGCTCTCGAATGCAACTCTCATTTCTAGTATTATTTGTTATTTGATCTTCGGTTAAAGTATCACAGAAACCTTTGCGTCCGGTTGATGCAAAGTAGTGTGGTTCGGTATACACACGTTCACAAAATCGGAAATGTATTGAAACTGCCTCCACATATATGAAAGATCCGCTTTGAAACAGTGTGCGGTTGTGATTACCTTTATCAGTAGCATCAAACTCAACTGTTTTGAATAAGTCTAACATTATTAATGATGTATTTGGTCCCACATAAAATCCAAACAAACGATGTTTAATTCGATTAAAACGTGATTCATTCCAATTTATAAACGCTTTATAATCATCCAAATAAAATTGATTTTGATGTTCACCATCAAATGTAATCTCATGAAATCCAGAGTTCTTAGATCTTCCATCTGGATATCGTGACCATGTTATATAAAGTGTTGGATCATGACATAATGATCTTATTCTCATACCAACAATCAAAGCCATATCTTTAGAAAATCCTGGTATAATGGAAACAAATGGAGCTAATTTTGTCGGTTCACTAACCGGTAAGCCGTTAATATTTTTCTGAAAGTTTGCCAAAAACAGCAAATTAGTAGTTATGGTTATGTTGTTAGTATTGCGGGGAAGCTCATTGACTTGAGGTGGAACCGCTAATAACCAATTTCCGTTTACATCATCTGGTTGTCCACCGGATTTAAAAGCATCACTAAAATGCAATAATAATAACCGATAATAATTATTATTACTAAAACAATAGCTTAAATCAATAATACCGCCAACACGTAAATAAAATTGAGGTTCTTGTGGTTGATTCGTATGGTTGCACACCAATTTGCGATCGGATGTCATAAACAAATATTGACCATCTCTGATAATTCTTTGCACGTATTTCACTTGATGGCGATAAAGGAAATTTGATGATTGATTTGTGGCAGACATTTGGATTTGTGGTGATTTGAGACTAAGATTTAGATATGTTTATTGATAATTAATTTGAATTTATCTAATATTTAGTGAAGTTCTGCAAATTAGATAATTTGATTTGAAGAATTTTTGTTGAAAAACAACTTATTTGTGATAATTATTTATTATAATTAATTATCTTTAAATTAACTTTTTCTTATTGTTACGAGTAAATTCTTATAATTGTTTGAAAAATTTTCTATTATTGTTTTTAATCAACACATTTATAATGAAAATTTATTAAAACTGTATTGTTAAAAAACATGTTAAATAATCATCATACATATGGTGGAGAGTGAGTGAGTGAGAGTGAGTGAGAGAGAGAGAGAGAGAGAATCATTCTTTTGGTATATTATACGGATAAGGATATAATTTAAATGAAGTTTTCTCTTCCTCTATTACGGTCTCCTACAATACAAAATATCGCAATTTTTACTTTTATCACCTAACAATATCTAAAAAGGTTTTTGACTGATAAATAACATAGTTGTGTCGCGCAAGAAATGTTTGATACTCAACAATCAAACAATATACATGTATAACGAGTATATTCAACAATAAATAATTTAAAATGTTATACTGTCTATAAACTAAATATTGTTGATTATTTTGAGCGAATTAAAGAAATAGAAATGTTTTTATTCCCAAATGTATTTGTTATCTAATCGGAAATCTAGATATTAAAAATAACATTGAATTTAAACGTAACGAAAAGTTTTCCAATTATGCAAATGTTTTGGAGCATATAGTGCTTTACGCTCAAAAGTCTCATTTTTTACGATCAAAATCTTTTAATAACTGGATTCATGGGATATATTCGCCAAATGAGACTTATATAGCTTGCTTTATATCACAATTAATGTTTTTATTTTCATTTCGATCGTTATACATAATATCTTTTGGCCATACATTCCATTGGATATTATTGGAAGAAGTTACGTATTTCATAATTAATCCAATACTTGCTCACTTGTTTTATTTCACATCATAT